>JAOUQT010004099.1:0-12481 GCA_025769995.1 Xyliphius kryptos | reverse complement strand
TGCCTTGTGATGGACCAGTGACCTGAACTGATTTCAAGGTGAACTTAATCCACATATTAATATTTCTTTCAGAAGCTGGTGAGGGGCGGGGGGGGGGGGACTTAAGTCTGATGTAACATGACCTCCAAACCTAGTCCGAATACAGACATATAATATTCCTTTCCTTATTATATGAATCATGCTGTTAAAATTGCAGCCTTCCATTTTTAATCCTTCATCATTAGCGCTGTGTTTTATTTCCACTGGTTTCACTCGAGGGCTAATAATGATTTCGAAAAGTTCTTGATAATGTCTAATTTCGAAGCGAGAACTGAAAAGTACATTAAGTATAGATGACTGTGAATAGTGAGTTACTACTTATAACTGTGCCAATTATGTAGATCTGGTCCTGCTCTCAATGTTCCTTCTCGACATACACAGCTATTAAAGTGTAACATTACAGGCTGTAGAGGTTCAATACGGTTTTCAAACCTGGGGTCGATACTGGTATCTTGAAAACGGTGAGTAAACTGCATATGCAATTCAAATGGTTGAGGTCATGCAGTCACGAGATGAATTCATGTCAAGAGAAAGAGCTTCCTAACATCCATCACAGACAAGGACCCATGCATCAGCACTGTACACACTTAATTAATGAAGCTTTTATGTCTTGCATGTGCGTAGCATGCAGAAAAGGTTTAAGTAATAAAACACAAATGGGGCTCTGAGTACATGAAATACAAACGCACACAGGCGCAGAACAAAAGGAAGCAACTGAGCGGCAGGTTGAAGGGCAATTCAAGACAACGGAACTGAATAAATAGAAAAGCTACAAAAAAGGACAACACAAAAAATCCATAACAATTGAAAGAGAACGGTGCTATCTGAATGAGAGACGGTGTAAAGTGATCCGGCGTGGAGAACACAGGGACGCAGTGCGGTGCACAGAGGTGGTGGCCAGGCCGAGGCTCTTTAGCATGCAGGCCATGCACAGGCCAAGCTCCCCTTTTTCTTTTCCCGCCGCCTGACCAGCCTGTCGCCAGCTTCCCAAGCGTCATACCTGCTCCCGTACCCTAATAACACCCTGGAACCATGATAACATTAAATCAGATGTACAACAAACCAAATCTGTACTATGCATAGTCATGAGCATGCTGTGTAGATGATTTAGACATAGTGGCGGTTAAAAAAGAAATAAATAAAATATCAATAATGCCTTTTTTGTTGTATTTATCTACCTAAATATAATCAATCAATCCAATCCCTTTGGTGCCTAAATTTATGTAATATTTATTAAGATTCACAAAAAAGGACAAGGTCACAGATTAAAGGGATTATAATTAGTAATCTTTGCTTACAACTAAAACCGATGTGACCTTTAATATGCAAATGAAGCAAATAGTTAAATCAACCTATTGATCCGGGAGCAAAAGTAGTGATTCGATTTCGTCTTGTCGTGAAAAAGCTTTAAAGCCGTGAAGAAAAAACACATCATCCGTTTTCATTTTCCGCTCTACCAGATGATGGTGACACTTAGACCATCATCCTTCGCACCATCACAACGTTTTACCAAAAAGATTCATGGCAATCAGTCACTCGCTGACACTCAGCCGCCCTCTGCTCAGACAGCAGTGTAAGATAGATAGCAGCTGTGTAGCATGCGATGCTACCGCTGATCTGCTAGCACGGCCTCGAGCCAAGAGGAATTTCAAAATGGATGGAAGAGGATCATCAGGGGATTTTTTTTGGGAGGTGGGGGGTACATTTGTCAGGATTTCACTTTTTTATTGTATTGTTTCACATCAGCATCCATCACAGTGGCAAAGGCACGGTGGCTTAGTTTGAATCCTGATCTGGAGTTTCCAATGTCTGTATGGGCCTTTTCCGGGTTCACCTTTTTCCACTCAAAAATATGGATTTAAGGTAAATTGGTTGCTCTAAATTTTTCCTACTTAGTGTGTGTCTGTGTGAGTGTGCGTTTAGTGATAGATTGGCGCCCTGTCCTAGGTCCGAAACGTTCTTCCAGTCCAAACGTTGTTGCAGTCCTGGAGGATGGAATCATAGTTATATAACTGTTTCTATTGTTTAATGGACTCTACTCTGATGCTGCCTGGCCGCTCAAGGAGGATGAGTCCCCCACTGAGTCTTGGTCCTCCCAAGGTTTCTTCCTAAAATAACATCATTACAGGGAGTTTTTTCTTGCCACTGTTGCTTCGGCTTGCTCTTTGGGGGTTTAGGCTTTGGAATCTGTAAAGCTGCTTTGTGACGACACACTATTGTAAAAAGCGCTATATAAATAAATACTTACTTACTTACTTACTAATATCTAAACGAAATCTACACATACATGAGGAGAACATGCATGAAAGTTACCCAGACCTCCCTCTATAGTAACCAAACTCTGGACCTCCTTTCTGTAAGGGGATGGTGCAACTCACTGGGCTTTAGGTTTAAAAAACTTTAAACATCCCAACACATTAAAAATGATACAGTTGAAAAAAATAAACACTGTAGCCAGAAGATATTTAATTCTTAGCAATAAAGCCAGTATGACATTCTCTAGCGGTTTTAATGAACCATAAAAAAACAATTTATTTTACAAAGTAAAGGTCAGATATGATCCTTTTTAAATAAATTTTGCAGATATAGAGAGCAAGTACACATTTAAATATATATATCAATTGGGGTTAAAATTTAATGATTGGGGCATTATTTTAACAGTCAAACTTGTCTTGGTTCATATCTTCATTTAAAATGCAAAATTAGAAAAAATCTGGGATAAAAAGTACATGTAGGTTTAATGTTTGCAAATGTTATTTGCGAAGCATACCAGTACAGTATAATCTCGTAAAAATCTATTAAAGTGATGCTTTTAGGAGATTAATGTAAAGGAATCTAGCCATAAATCTAGATTACATATGGAAAGTCCTGTTAGAAACTAAATTATAGCTAGACAACACCAAGATTTCACTATGCACTGAACTAATTCAGATTGTTTTGGGCGTTTTTTGACTTTCAAGAAGAGTTTTCAAATCATACGTATCCTGACCTTTCTCCACACATATATTTATCCTATTCCTAGCCAAACAGATATGTTTATATTGAGCCAAAACTAGTTTGTTGATTTCTGGTTTAGATAAAGAAAATATCATCTACCTGTAAAAGTTTGCTCAGCTTGTCTAACCAGTTGACAAAAAATATTTGGCAGTGATCTTGCATCCTCATATCTAAAATAATTAGATTAGTATCTTGCATGTTGTGAGGAGCGCTTGGCACTCCTTACTATTTTTGTTTCCCTGTTCAGGTAATTAGCTAATTGGCCCCGATTGTCTGTTAAGTTAATTACCTCCTTTTTTTTTGTAGCCATATTTTGGGTATATTTGCTTTATAAAGGTTGTATTTCTGTTAGTCCCTATGCTTGTTTATTTGAAGTCACGCGTACAGTAGAAGCCAAATGTTTGGACACACATTCTCATTCACCGCATTGCTTTTTTTTCCACGACTATTTACATTGTAAATTGTCACTGAAGGCATTGAACAAATGAACACGTGGAGTTATGTACTTAACAAAAAAAGGTGAAATAACTAAAAACTTTATATATTCTAGTGTCTTCAAGATAGCCAACCTATGCTCTGATTTATATTTTACCAAAGCTTAGTAAGTGATTTAAGTTACAACTACTATCCTGATTTGTGGACCTGGTCATACATACCAACCACCAAGTCAGGTTATCATGTTGAGTTACTTAGGGCATATTGTTATAAACCAGTGTTTTTCTGTAATTTCTGAATTTACTCAGTGTAAAACCTGTGCCTGTTTAGATGAAAGCTGATATCCTGGCAGAGATTGAAGTCACGCACAAAGCGCTTCTTTAACTGCTCTCAGTTTCTCTCCGTTTTAAGTTTTTATAGCAGTCATGATTGAGAGGCTCAGCTCACATATATATGTTGTGGAAAATGTCAGCAATGTTGAAATAACTGTTTTGTCCAAAGCAAAGCTTAGCGTTAAACTGCAGTCTTGTCTCAGTTTAGTCAGTTCCTCCTGCAAAGTCATGTCCTTTTCCAAAACCGCTTCTGAGCTGTATGGGTCCCTAACCCAGTTAAGGGATGCAGTGTTAGTTTCTATAGGGACCCTGTATAGCCAATCCTTTATGGTAGTTTATAAAATAATAGCAGTCCAGTATGACTAACCAGAGAAGCACTGTTTTTGGTCTAAATTATATTACCACATGACAGTCTAACAGGTGGTGCAGTGGATTCTTAAAAAAAACCTAACAGACTCAGCATTCATGACAACGCATGCTCTTAAGGCTGTGTATTTGAATAAGTAATTTAAAGGAGTGTGGTCAAAATAATAGCAATTTAATTAGTGAGGTCAATTAGGTGTGAATCAGGTGGCCCTTTATTTAAGGGTGAAGCTAGCACATGCTGTACAGTACAGGCCAAAAGTTTGAACACACCTTCATTCAATGCATTTTCTGTATTTTCACAACTATTTACATTGTAGTTTCTCACTGAAGGCATACAACATATGAATGAACACGAGTTGTGTACTCAACAAAAAAAGGTGAAATAACTAAAAACCTGTTTTATATTCTAGTTTTTTTAAAATAGCCACCCTTTGCTCTCATTACTGCTTTGCGCACTCTTGGCATGCTAATAAATGATAGTAATTAAACCATATAGGCACAACTGAAAACCATTTCAGGTAACTACCTCTTGAAGCTCACAGAGAATGCCAATAGTGTGCAAAACAGAAATCAGAGCAATGGGTGACTATTTTGAAGAAACTAATATAAAACTTTTATCAGTTATTTTACCTTTTTTTTGTTAAGTACATAACTCCGCGTGTTCATTCATAATTTTAATGCCTTCAGTGAGAAGCTACAATGTAAATAGTTGTGAAAAAAACAAAAACAAAAGCGCATTGAATGAAATGTCCGAAATTTCGGCCTGTACTGTACATGCATTTCTCCTTAAAAGTCTAACATTGGTCGTTCGAGACACTTAAGAAGAACAGCAAACTTTCATTAAAAAGTTGATTGAAGTGCAAACCAGAGAGTTGTGGAAGAAAACACAAGACTACAATTCAAATGGATCGAAGAATAGCCAGAATGGCAAATGCTCAGCCAATGATCCACTTCAGGATGATCAAAGACACTTGAGTACTGGAACAGTTAAAAGACGCCTGTGTAAAGCTAATCTATTTGCAAGAAGTCCCCGCAAAGTCCCACCGCTAAAAAAAAAAAAAAAACCCAGACATATACAGAAGCAGATACAATTTGCTAAAGAACACATCAACTGGCCAAAAGAGAAACGGTGAAACATACTGTGGGCTGACAGTTTGACAGTTAGCCAAACGCAAAGTCCTAATTCAAGCCACAGTACACTATGATGACAGTGAAGCATTGTGGTGCAAGCAACATGAAATGGACGTTTCTCTTACTAAGGTGCTGGTTATCGCATACCAGGGCTTATGGACCATTGTGCATACTACCAGAATATTGGAACAGGTCATGTTGCCTTACCACAAGGAAGAGGAAATGCCCTTGAAATGGGTGTTTCAACAAGACAACAACCCTAAAAACACCAACGAATGAGCAAAATCTTGGTTCCAGTCTAACAAAATTGAGGTTATGGAATCCCCAGAAATTAATCTGACAGAAAACTTGGGGGTTGACATCAAAGATGCAGTTTCTTAGACAAAACCAAGAAATGCATATGAATTGTGGGATGTAGTCAAAGCACACTGGGCTGGAATACCAGCTGACAGGGGCCAGAAGTAGGTTGACTATGCAATACAGACTTTAAGCAGTTCTAAAAAACTGCTGATATTCAACTAAATATTAGTTTAGTGATTCACTGAAATGCTAAATGCTAAATCCTAATAGAAAGATTACATATTTTGAATTTGCAAAGACAAATCCGGACACTGCTATTTTTTTTTAAAAAAAGCCCAATGTTCATTTTTTGTCATTTTCCGTAAAGTAGTTACGGGAAAATTATATTATATACATAAAAAAAGTTATATACATTAGTCTTCATGTTTTGATTTGAAAAACAGTATGCAAATGTTCACAATGCATGGAAATACAAACTACTATAAAGATTTTGTGCTTAACTAGTGTTTTCAAACACACTGCTATTATTTTGAACATAACTGTAAGATTTAACAAAAAACGGGTGGGAACTCAAATTCTAACCATAAGAAAATCTTTTAAATTTAAACCATAATTCAAAGGTAAAACAGAGGAATTCATACAGATGCACGAAGCGCTTACCATGAACAGCTAATATTTTACCCATATTTAAAGCATATAATCAACTTTTTATGTAACAGATTTGTAGTATATTAGAGATTAGAATCAGAGAATAAAAAAAGAAAAGAAAAAGGTACAGCGCTTGTTTTATACAAACACAAATCTGTCTGAAACATGATTATATTTAAATAGTAGATTAGGTTTCATTTTAAACGATAATTTTTTTCAACTTTAAATTGCTGTATGTAATGATTGATAGTAAAAAGATAAAAAAAAAAAAAAAAAAAAAAAAAAAAAAAAAAAACATATGCTAAGTAAAAGATGCCAAATCAATCAATCAGCACCAGCACACAGTCGAAGCTTAATTGGTCAGCCAACACTTTAGTACAGACACTCAAAAATGCTAAATCATTTGTAGCACCTAAATATTTGACCAGTTAAGTGAAACTTGACAATTTCTTATGGCACGCCTGATGATATATTCACCCCGATGGCACAGTGTTTGAAAATTACTGCTATAAACAACAATTTAAGACACTAATTGCTAACTACACCAGACCTTACTAAATCCCCATTGACTAACATATTACAACAAAATGTAAAATTTCTTAAAATTGTAAATGGTGTCATTTCAGTTGCTAAACCTGTGACCTGTAAATAGATCACAACTATAAAAATTTTTAAGTTAATCATTTTGATTAGGCAGGTGAAATGCTACAGCAGAACAAGATTAAACCAAATTTGCACATTTTTGTTGTTTTGTGTCACTTTCCCCCAATAATGTTATTTAAAAATATATTTGTTTATAATAAAAAAAAATAAAAAAAAAACACCAACACATCCATTCTTTGTCATCTCTGGACATCTACGATCAGTTTAGCACAGCGTATCTGAACGGAATATAGTTCAGTATAAAAAAAAAGTAAATAAATTAATTAAAAAAAATAATAAATAAATGATGCACCATCATATACTTATTGTACTACACATATAAAATATTTTTTTTTGTCAGTAGTTTTTGTTTAACCCCATGTATATTTAGTCAGGTTATTTACGAGGCAGGATAGTTATGTATTTATGCTTTATTTAAGTGTTTATATTTGAGGTTTTATCCCAGTGATAAATATTGAAATATTTTCGGTATTGTATGTTAACTAATGTTACCAAATCAGTACATCAGAAATACATCAAGGCTTGTGGCTTTTGTTGTGAAGGGGAAAAAAATTTACTTAAAATACATTTAAAAAATATTACAGAACAATAGACCTATCAGCCACTGACATCGTTTTTAGTGCAACCAACCAACCAACCAACCATCCAAACTTAGTTTGATGCAAGTTGTTTTTTTATAAGCATATAGTGTATCCATCTAGTGGTTGTCGCATGAACTTCAATCAGGAAAATTACTAACCTGCATTTGAATTAAAGTTGCTCAGACTAACCATTATGCTGCCCTCCATTTGATAAAGATGAATTCCAGAATATGGTGTTCAATATGTTGTGTGCTTGTGTAAAGGCACAGTCTATGGGTTTTTGGAATGTTTTACTGTAACATCTTGGGATAGTTCAAGAACATACTTAACATATTATTTTAAAGACTCTTGCTTGTGTTTATACAGAACATGACTGCTAGCACATAATCAAAAATGTGATTTGCTTAATATGGAAATTCATTTTCCTAATAAGAAAAGTAAATAAATATGCCATTTAGCTTTGGTTTAACTGGTAAACTGAAAGCAGTGACATGAAAATTTATAACAATAAATTTATTGACAATTAAACAAAATATATTTAGAAAGAAAATGGAAATTATATTTTAAATCAAGTAATGATTTTGTTATAATACACGTTTTAAACATTTAAAAACATTCATACATAACACAGCACAAGATTCCATTAAGAATACTTAATGTATCTAAATGCTCAATAATGTTCATGCATTCTTTTAAAATTTAAGCACTCAGTTTATACTTACAGGTAACATTGTATATTACTAAAAAATGGCAATAATTGATATTTAGCATAAAACCTGTTAAACATCCTCCCCTTTATCACTTTAAAGAGTTCTTTAAACCGCAAACCGTTTTTTACATTTTTTTTTTTTATTGAGGTTCTAAGTGTGGACTCACTGACTTTTACTGTATCAGCTCCTTTTGCTCATTGGTCCAGCTTTAACCAATTTAACCTCAGTCTTCCATTCTCTGAAATAATTGTTCATGGCTTTTCGGCTGGTCGAGCTGCCAACATTCACTGTGGGAATGGTCTTCAGTGGTTGTAACCATTGTACAAAGCGCTTCAGCTCCAGAAAGCTACTGTGTTCACTGTAAGGAATACCTGTAACAAATACTAATGATTAGAAGCTTTAGCTCAAATAATGTTCTAAAGACTACTCATGCATTTCCATTTTTGTGTACACAAATTTGAACATGTAATGTTTTTGGAGGCAGTTGTAATGTGTAGATATTCTTGCCTATATCTATTCTTTAAGGAAATAATAGACTGCCTAAACTTAAAAAGTACGATTTACATAAAAACTTTTTTCTGGGTTTAAAAGGTTTCAAACTTCTTTGATATTCACAAAAAAACTAATGGAAAACAAAAAACAAATGAAAATTAACATAAATCAATAAAAACACGTCCACTTTAAAAAAAAAAGCTGACAAGTTTTTTTTGTATTAATGCTTTCTAAAGACAGCTAGTTGTCTTGCCACATAAACTCATCATTACATTGAAAATACAACTTTTACAAAGACTGATAATTTACCAATAACTTAAATAGTAAAATAATTGGTTTGGATAAGTGATTGGTGGTGACAACAGTGGCTTAACAATAGGTGAGTGTCAAATTGTCAAGATACAAAATTCTGACTTTAATCCAATGAAAATCTGTGAGTGAATTTGAAGACTGCAGTTCAGAGCCACTCTCCATGACATTTTACAGAAAAAAAACATTTTTAAAAAATATTTCAAAAATATTTCACACATTTATGTGTGTGAGTGTGTAAAGCTGGTAGTGACTATGCAAAAAGTATAATGACTGAAATTAAACAAAATATGCTTCCACTTTCTGATCGGTTTTCTTTACTTGTCAAAATTTGTAAATGAATATAAAAAGGTTTTGTGGGTTTTGATTTCAGGATATTAAATTTAAAACGCTTTTAGAAGGGGTATAATAATTTCCTATAGGCAATGCTGTACATGGCCTTTTAATAATCTATTAATAACTGTCAAAGTGGCACGCTGTCATAAATTAGTTACAGATCAAGTGTTCACTAGAATTTTTTTAACCCTGTTGTACTGCACATTTAATATTCTCTGGTGTTTCATTTGTGGTTAAAATATCTCGAAACCTGCATCATATGAAATCATGATTTTAAGTTCAAACTCATTGGACTTGCATTGTTTACTATAAAATTAGTAATTTGGATCAGTTTAAGTCATGGTCAAATAGATGATATGCACACACCTATGAGGAGCACAACACAGCATCTGAAATCTATATTAATGCATCTTTCGTTAAATAAATGAGTCATTCACTATTTAACATTTAAATAAATGATGCCTTAATATCTTATATTATGATAAAGACACAGTAATGCAAATCCTTTTATAGCTTATTAAATGTACTGTACATACCATATATACTGATGTTGTCTTTGATTTCAGGATGTATGTTCTCCACACCCACTGACTGTGTGAAAGTCCATCCTGTAGGCTTGAATGCCACCAGCTGGTCATACATCCCTGAAAACCTTTGCAGATATGTTTTTAAATTCTGAAAACAAGCATTGAAAAAGGCAATCATACATCTTTTATATACATCAACCAAGTAACAATTAACTGCTTAATTCAGAAGTAAATGAGCTTAATGTAACACCGCAGAAAATATAACAATGGATAAAAAAAAGTGAGCAATGTACAAAGAATAACAACCTAAACTTAGACTTTACTTAAGATTTACAATATTTAACTGACATTTTGTCAAAAAAATACTTTACATACAGTGTCTATAAATTATACCTTATTATTATGCTTATCTATTGTTACAATTATTTTGCGTCACATATTCCTGCTAAATCTTTAGATTAAGTAATGTGACTAACCAAAGTACACCTTTTAAACATTCCACTTCAAATAAAATATGATCTTCTACAGATTTTAAACATCAGTAATTTCCATCCTAAACAATGCATCATATTAATATATATTTACACGTTCTGAAATGCTCCTTAAAATGCCCTCTGGTGCAATGGGAACATTTTTTTCATTATATCGTCAAGATCATAATGTCAGGGAATAAGAAGGTGCAGATCCCTTCTCCTTCGGGGCTGCAGGAGGAGGATTTTATTAGCTACCAAGAAAAACAGTGATTACCCTTCCAGGCATATTTTTATCCTTACTTTCAAGGACATGACCGAAATATGCAGAAATAATTTACTTAAAAAAGAAACAGTGTAAACATTTGCATCATTGCTTTGACTCACAGCAGATCTGGATGCTGGAGCAGAACTCAGTCTGGCATAAAACGTAGGTGATAAATTTTCTGAATGAATCAGTGTGTGGTTGCCTTGTTTGCAACTTTAATTAGTTGCTGAATTTTAATAATGTTTGTTCATATCTTGGCCAATTAGCATATTTTACAGATTAAAAAAAAAAACACGAACGGAGGAGCTTTTAATAGTGTGCACTGAATATAGGAATTTAAATAGCACAACTCAGACGAAAACTCACCTTAAAATTAAGCTGCATCATAGGAAGAACATGAACTTGGGCTGCCTTAATGTTTGTGGTATAATGACAAATCTGCTCAGTCTCCAGGCAGCACATGGTCTGATACTTCTCCCTGGACATGTAAACTTTAGAACCCAAAGCCTGAGAAATAGCTGAGTAGAGAACAAGAGAAGGGAAAAAAAACCCAAATGAGTGGGCAGTAAAAGAAGAGCTGTTTGGGAGGACAGTCATTGCAGCAATAAATCACCGAAGGACACTAATCATGACAAGAGGCAGAAGAGCTAGAATGGGTTTGAAAACATGAATAAAGTTGGCAAGAAAATGAAATGCATCTTAGGCCAAGGACATGTCAGGAGAGAAAGAATTATCTTTGACATTTCACTTTAATCCCTCTGTTATATGGTCACATCAGTTCACGCTGTGCTATTCACTTTTTCTATTCTTCACAGGAAAATGCTGAGTTGGTGAGTCAACACAGCGGACATGGTGCCACAACTGCAAAAAGATAACACTCACCCAAGAAGACCTTTTCTTTCCCTACAGAGTAGGTGCCACACACCACCAGCGTTCGAGGTTTAAGTGTGACAATTTCAAAGGCCGTATTGGCAGCAAAGCTTATCACCTCCTGCTGTGTGGGAAATGTATATTCTGGACTGCAGTACCTGTCCCAAAATGAAAAAAATGAAGAAACCACATACAGGTTATAACACCAACGAGTAAAAAAACTATTGAAACTACAGCAAGCTTGATTTAGGTGCGTCAGTTTTTCTTTGCTATTGTGAGGATGGAAAAATATTCAAAAGGGATGTATTAATTCTCTTAGTTATTCATGGATGCGTTTTGGACATATGAAATAAACCAATCAGCATGTCAGCCCCATGAAGCCCCGTGTATTCCCCTCCACTCTACAAGCGTGCCTATCGCTATACGCCAAGCTCCTCATGTCATCCCCTCTAACGTATCCGTTTGCCAGTCGCTACACTTAAATTATTTACACATAAAATAAGTAATGTAATCAAAATGAAAAAGTAGATTTAAAAATGTGCATAATTGAATGCGATATTGTGTCATGGGTTTGTGTACTGCTATGTGTCTTTCAAGATAGCGATGTCAGACTCATGACGGCTGCCTAAGTTGTTTTCAGTCAGTGGTGCACCCGTGTTTTCTGTTACCAGAAGCAGCCACACTAGCTTAAACTTTAACACTACCACCATCATGTTTCACAAATAAGCATGTATATTTTGGAGCATAAACTGGATCATTCCTTTATTCACAGGCATTTGGCGTCATATCACTTTGCTAAAGGTTTTAAAGGTTTCACTTGGTCCACACAAGCTATTAAAAAAAAATATACACTGCTCAAAAAAAAAAAGGTAACACAAAAATAACACATCCTAGATCTCAATGAATAAAATATTTCAGTTGAAAATCTTCATGTAGTAAATAGTGGAATGCGTTGAGAACAAAATAACATAAAAATGAACAAAATGTAAATCAAAATTATTATCCCA
>JAOUQT010004090.1:0-12482 GCA_025769995.1 Xyliphius kryptos | reverse complement strand
AGTCAGGAAACGTTCTCCTCCACCAGCATCACGTAGTGACCTGACCACCATCCTGCAAGAAGAATGGCTTCAAATCCATCTGACCACTGTGCAGGACTTGTAGATGTCATTCCGAAAATGAATTGACGCTGTATTGGCCGCAAAAGGAGAACCTACACCATACTAATAAATTGGGGATGTGAAGACCAAAAAACACAATGCGGAACATAAATTAAGAGGCGAACTCTACACCTGAGCTGAGTTGCACATTAGCTATGAACACTTAGCGTGCCCTGCTAAGTGTAGCTCAGTTTTGGAACATTACACAGTGAAGTTACACACAGTGCTGCGTTCAAATCAACTGTGTGGGAGGAGTTTGTGCAGCGATTGTGAGGTATGTTTTGGGAAACATTTGGAATGTGGTAACGCATATCGGGCGGAATCATCCACATCCATATCCAGAGCTCAATCACGCTCCACTACGTTACACTAATTTGACAAATCAAACAATGATTTTTATGAGGCTATGTGTGTACACTTAATGCCCCGCCCCCTCAATGTGAAATCAGACAAACAAATCTATAGTAATCCCTCGCACATCACGATTGTTGTGTCTCAGAGACCCCACAATGTAGCGTCAATATAATTCTTGTGTTATTTAAATGTATGATGCTGTATAAACCCCTCCCAAAAGTGTAGAAACACTTCATATGTTATTAAACACTTTTTTAACTCTTAAACCTACAGGAATTTAGCAACGTGTACATCGCAAAAAACTCAGAGTACGGAATTGGACATATCGTGAAGTGATCCACGATGTGCTCCATCTGCCGTAGTGAAGAACCCTGGGTTTAGGCATTTAATAAAAGTTCTCGACAAAAAAAAAATCCTAAAAATTCATACCGAACTGTGAGGTCCTTACTATTGTGTGAACCGAACCATGGATTTTGTGTACCGTCGCACCCCTAATCTGTGGTAATGGGACTGTATGCAACACCAGGATTCAGTGAGTAAGAGGAGTGTCCTCATTCTTTTGCTCATACATGCTGTACAGAATGACAGAGAGAGACGATGGAGGCACCAACCTTTTTGGCTCCGGTCAGGGCAGCTTTTTGTAATTTGCGGTAACAATATTTGGCATAACTGCTGATGGCCACTCCTGTACACACACACACACACACACACACACACACACACACACACACACCAGTTAAGAACCCCATTAATAATGCATCATATTCACATTTGTTACTGGAGCATCTTTTTAAAACCCGTCTGTACGAGATATTTCAATAATACATTAATTATTTTGCAGAAAATCTTCATTTAAAAATGATAACATCTTTAAGAGCGCACTGTGTGGCATCACTGAACGACAACAAGGTCCTGGGTGCTTAAAAAAATACCCTGAAAAGTTTCTGTGGAAAATTTGCATGTTCTCCTCATCAGGATGGGTTTTGAGTGGCACCTCAGGAGGCATACTTCCCCCACTAAAAAATAATACCTCAGGATAAGTGCCACACTTACCACCCCACCCTCACACTATTGTACCCCGTACAGCGGGCACCTCTGGTCCTGACCTGAGCACCACTGCCACCAACCGTTCCATTTCCCCTCAGAGCGTTGAGCACCTCCCAAAAAAAACGGAACCTCATCCACCACGAGGGTGGACCGTGTGGCGTTATGGATTTAAAGTATGGTGCCCTTCCAAATCTCTGAGAAAACCAAAACGATGTCCTCATAGCGATGTCCACGTGGGTCTCACCTTTGGTGTCGTTAAGAGGGTCGATGTGTCTGTAGATGTAGCCTTCCAGGTAGTTATGGAAACGAGGCGTGGGAGGAAAGAAGGCGAGGCAAATGGCCATGAGCTCCCACCCTCTCTGCAGACTGTCGTAGCGAAAGTTCTCGGTGGTCTGCCGGCAGAGTTGGATGTAGAGCTCGTCACGGAGGCCCTGGTTGCTCCATCCACGAATAGCGATCTCCAGCGCCACAGCCAGAGGCTCGCCTTTGGCCTTCCGGTCACCCATGTAGATCTGAATGAGCTTGAAGAGATCCACAGCGTCCCGCTTGACTGTGCGGTCCATGGTGTGGATCATAGGCTTCTTGATGGGCTCGCTGCTCCAGGACAGCATGTTCGCGATGGAGACCTTCCTCCTGAAGAGACCCTGAGGAACAGACACCAGCTGACTGAAGGATCCTTTACATTTAGGGTAGGGGTAGGGTGGAGGAGATGACGTGGGGCTTGGCGTATTTCATCTCTATATATGAAACATGCTGTAAACATTCTCGCCACCGGGGCGTAGAACGGCTAGTATAACTATATAGTGTGTGTGTGTGTGTGTGAGACTCTTACCTGTGTGTGTTTGCTGAAGTGCTTGGACGCCCAGTTCTCGATGTCGGTCTCAGAGGACGGTTTTCTGAGAGAGAACTCTGGAAAGACTCCACAGCTGGCGCTTGGCATCATGTTCCGAGCATTTCGACTCGCCTCAAACTGAGAACACGCGCCAAGGTCTTCTGACTAACATCGGGACGTAAACAGAACAGTTTAAAAACTTTAAGGTGTAGAATCAGAGACAGTGATCACAGGACGCTGAGGACAGGCTGGACACCCACCGCCATCACCCCCACCACCACGTCACTGCAGTACTGAGAAACATCCACCACCCTAATAATAATGTGCAGACACAGATGGACTACAGAATGCGACTACAGAACCACAAGGTGGCTCCATAAAAAGCAGCCCGCCTCATATAGCCAGGGGCCGGAGGCGGGCTGCTTTTTCTGGGGCCACCCAAGTCCATCAAATATGGGCCTTCCCCAAAATGTTCCTATAAAGACATCCAAAAAACATTGCTATCTCCCTGTGGCGATGGGACTGAATGCAACTCCCGCTTCATGTGATTAAAAGGTGTGTCCTAAAACTTTTGTACATAGTGAAGCTACACGGCAGTCGCTTCTGAAACGTTTTTGCAAATTTGGCTGGTTTTTGATAAATTGTTCTTGCAGATGATCCTCAGAGGAGGAAGTCGCGTCCACGCCGTCTCAGTGAAGACTTTTTTTTAAAGTTAATCTCAAATGAATTCATTAATCCAGAATCAGAAACACATCTTTAAGACTCTGAATGCAAATTTCATCTGCATAATTAAATAAGAATGAAAGTTGAAAGACAAACATCAGTTTGTGAAACACGCCGTTGTTTAAATGACGACCGCTGAACTGTGTCTTTGTGTGTTTGATGTTTCAGAGCCCGAGGCTTTGCATCTTTCATTTTGTTGATGAATAATTCACACTGTCCTTTTTTTATTCTCCTGTTTATTATAAACAGATATCAGTTTAAACTTACTGATCTTTACTCTCATTAACACCGAAGACGACTGAACGCTGTGAACACACAGACACAAGGCTTCATTTCATCCAATTCAGGTGTTTCATTCAGTGCTGTTGCCTCAGGTGGTTTAAATCCAGTTCAGTGGAACAGTTTGGGGAAGGTCTGTTTTTAGTACCATAAGGATGGTATGGGTGAATTTGGGGCTATTAAATTGAGAGGGGCGCACGGTGGATTAGTGGTTAGCATGTTCGCCTCTCAGTGCCGAGGATCCAGGTTCAAATCCCAAGCTGGAAGGAGTTTTCATGGTCTCCCCATGTCCGTTTGGGTTTCAGCCAGGTTCTCCGCTTTCCTCCCACAGTCCAAAAAGGTACATTCAAGGCAAATCGGCAGCTCTAAATTGCCCCATAGTGTGTGAGTATGTTCCCAGAGGGCGAAGTGTTTCCGTGACATGCTTTTTGTGATGGAAATGACAATAAAGCCTCCTTGAATCAACAAAATGACTCCTTGATTCTTTTTATAAATAATGTAAATTTAAGAGAGTTTTAAAAAAATGGGGTGTTCTAAAAAGTAGGGTAAGCTGATGAGGAGGAACTTGTATGAAAGTGTGTGTGTGTGTGTGTGTGTTGTGTGTGTGTGTGTGTGTGTGTGTGTGTGTGTGTGTGTAAATTGGCTGAACTAAAGTAACAGAACAATAATGAATCCCTGGCAGAGCTCACAGTTCCATAAAATGAGCTTGTGATTATTCACACCTCAGTGTGTGTGTGTGTGTGTTCGTGTGTGTGTGTGTGTGTGTGTGTGTGTGTGTGTGTATTAGGGTGCTTTTACAGACTGCCTGTATTTAAACAGCAATCAAGGACCAGAGAGCGCTCAGGGCAACTGCACTCAGGGTTTTCTGGCCTCGCTTCATTTCCATTGTGTCCGTGTTGGTCTCAAATAAAAGCAGTCTTTATATTATTGATTCAACAACGATGTACGCCAAGCAAAACACTTTTATCCAACTAAATGCCTGGGAAAGTACTCAACTCCCATCATGGTGGGGTAAACGAGGTCTTGTGGTACACCGCTGATGACGGGATCATTGGGTTTCAGCAGCTGAGACGCTGGTCAGTTGTACCTGAGCGCCGCTGCTGACCGTGTCCATCCCACAGTGAACACATTCAGTTCAAACAGGATCATGTTTTTAACCTCATCATGATAAAAACCTCCACCGTCTCCAGATCTCAATCCAATGGCGCACCCTTGAGATGTGAAGGAACAGACGATTGGCTTCATGGATGTGCAGCCAAGAACTAAGTCCCCGAACCACAGGATATGCACGATGAAGCCACACCCCATTTTTTCCCTGCCAAACCATGGGATACCACCCCCCTTTTTGTTTCCTAACATGGCCACTGCTTTACGTAATATAACAATTCCTTCAATGTTCTACAAATTCCTGCATCAGGTATCAGTAGGTTTACCAAGGAAACGATAAGGAATGATGGAGCAAAGTTTCAGTTTTGTAGGTACTCGCCAAGCGCCAATATATCCAAGGTGTTGCATTCGATGGCGATAGCGAATGAACAATCAAATGTAGGAAAGCGACATGGAAGGTAATCATGGTACTCTGGAAGACCCTAACGTGACTTTGAAGGCATCTTGCGTTCGATTGTGTTATCGAACGAACCATCGAATTTAAGATGGTGAGACCTACTTAGGGTTTTCAAGGACATGACAGGGAATCAAGACGCCAAGTTTCAGCCTTGTAGGTACTTGGGAAATGGGAGAATTAATGGTGAGTCAGTGAGGGCCATTTTTAGGTATAGATTAGTCATGAAAGCACCGATGCGTCTGACACAACTACTGAACTCTTTAAGAGGAGTTCACAACGACAGAACTGGAAGGAACTATTGGCCCCATGGGCATCTTCACTTCATCAAACTGTCCCTCTTTACAAAAAGTTTGGACACCCCTGCTTTGAGGTGAACGGTTCTATGTGAAAATTCCCGCAGATGGTGAGATGTGGTTTGTGCTGTTACCTGTGATGGGTGCAGGTAGGGTTCCGGAGATGCCAAGTTGGTTTGGACAGACAGGCTCTTTTCCAACAGAGTCTGTGGAAACGCCAGTCTGTCCAGCGTGGCACGTTTCCAGCGTCCGTCCTGCTGAGCGAGAGCCTCATCCTCGCTGAACGCACGCACAACCGGTCCGGGTAACGGCAGTGGCATCGCGCCATCGCTCTCATAGCCGTCTTTGGAACCGGCTCCTGAAGTCCCAACTCCTCGTTGCTGGATGAGCTGCTGGGCTTCCCAGGCAAGTCTTGCTTGGGTGAACATTGCTCCAACTCCTCCCCCGATGGCGTCCCCCTCCCCACCAGGCAACGAGGGTTTACGGTTCTTACGTTTGCGGTTGCCGCCTCCTCCATCATGAGGGTGCTGCAGAGTAAATGAGCCGCCGTAAAGCAGTCCAGTGGCCACACCCCCCTGTCCAGCTTTTCCATAGCTCATAAATCGGTCCGTGGTCCGGAATCTCGGAGATGAACCCGATTGCTCCACATACACCAGCTGCTTTACGTACTCTCGCCCCGCGGCACTGTACTCTCGCCCACCAGAGCTGTAATCCCGCCCCCCAGGGCAGTAGTCTCTACCACCAGAGCTGTAGTCCCGCCCGCCGGAGCTATAGTCCCGCCCTGCAGAACAATAGTCACGCCCACTCATGGAACAGTCTCGCTCTCCCGGGTTGGAGATCTTTTCCGGGGTGGAGCCTCGCTGTCTGGTCAACACCAGCTGACCGTACGGAGACAGGTTCTGCTTGGGAGAGTGATAAAGGCCTGGCTTACGAGCTGGCGACTGATCCGAGCTGTACAGCCCAGGGTCGCAATGCACATCAGTGGGAGGTTCTTCGTAAATGGGCGGGGACTGGTACTCAGAAGGTGGTTCCTCGTAAAGCGGGGGTTCATATGCATAGCGCGGTGACGGGGGCTGGGAGTCAGCTGAGCAACGCCGCTGAGTTCCGCCGATATCTGCTCGCTTTAAAAACGGGGAGGGCGACTGGCGGCGGTCCGGTAACGTTTGAGGATTGGCTTCAACGTCGGTGTTGCTCGATGAGCGTCTAGAGCGCGGGGAGGAGCTGGAATAACCGTTACCCTGTGACAGGAAGCTGGGCTCCCGGTCGGAGACCTTAATCAACATCCGGTCCTTACTGCCGGTTCCCCATCTGTAACTGAACAGAACCACAGAATATGGTGACCGGTCCAATTCATCAGAACGGAAAGGGAAACAATGCTAAGGCGCTTACCTCTCCACGTCCTCTTTAGGCGGCAGTTTCTCCTCTGGGTCTTGCGACGATGTGGTGCTGACCGCACTGCGGGCGGGACTGCTGTCGGCCGAGCCACTGATCACCGGCGCCGCGGGCGGTGCCGCGTCCGTGTTTTGCTTTAACGTCTGAAGTTTGGCAAGAGGAATGATGTCGCAGCCGTTAGGCCGATGCCAGACTGTGCGCTGGGTCGAGGCGTTGTAGTAGTAGAAGCGCGAGGTGTTGGAGTCGAACAGCTCCCACCACTGATCCTGACCGCTGCGCTTGATGTGCACGCCCGGCGGCGCGTCCCACACACATTCGCCCGTCAGCAGGTTGGCGTACATTCGCTCCCGCGTGCGCGGCTCGATGATCTCCACCCATTCCAACCTAAAAACCACCAAGAACAGCACATTATACACCATCTATAGATCCAACCATATATGGTCATTGGTTCTGATTAAGGACATGGTGGGGAAGGGGGGGGCATAGGGTGGACATCCAAAAACTACACATTACACATGCCCCAAAGGTCAACATAGTGGACACGGGGAGAACATGCAAACTCAACAGAGACTGAAATATTTATAATTATATTTATTAGATACAGTATTCATAAATAATATTAATGTATCATCATGTATATTGTGAGGCCAACCAACCCCTTCCCCACCCCCTTCCCAGAACTGCTTTAAATCAATCTCAGCATTCACATCAAGTGCAGTAGCCCCTCCCCCCTCTGCTAAAGGTTTGGCCGTGATTGCGTGTGAAATACAAGTCTGGTAATCGATAAACACAAAGCCACGGACTAAAGACTAAATCAGACCAGCAGTCAGCGAGCTCTGTGGGACGTGCGCCTCACAATGGTCAATACTGGAATGACCGCACGGACACAAAACCGCACAGAAAAATAAAACTTAATAAAAATTGATCCTGCGATGAAGCAGCTGCACTGACCGTGCTCAGACACTAGGGTTAGCACGTCCACGGTAGCCTCAGCAGTAAGCGTGGCTAACGCCCCCTGCCTGTGGACGCTCCTAATGGCGACACCCTGCATGTACATGTGCCAACTTTTTCTGGTGTTGTTGGAGACTTTTGGAGACCAACATGTTTTTCACTTTCTGTCCACGAGCCCCGTTCTACAACACTCTTAGCGTTCAGAAACCCGCGTCCAAACTGCAACTGAAACACTGACTCCGCCCCTAATGTAAATATAAATGCATTTATTTCACACAGCGTCAGTCACTCATCTTGTACGTGTCTCCATGTCAAAAGTTAAACATTTAGCTAAAAAACTTTTATATACATTTATATAAAGTCCCCAAACCATGGGATGCGCATGATAAAGCCCCACCCCCCTTTTTTCCAGATGGAGCCTCACCCCCTTTTGTTTCCTAACATGGCCGCCGTGTCACATTAAAAACAACAATTCCTTCAAATGTTTCCACAAATTGCTGCATCAGGTAACTGTGTTTCCATCAGTCGCATATTTTTGGAAAAATCTCGTCAACCAAACTGTTGCTATTGCAAAGTCGTTAAGTTATTTTAACAAAGCTTATTTAAAAGACAAAAAATAAAAAAATCATTAAAATAAAAATGTTATAGGGGCAATTTAGAGCAGCCAATTGACCTTGAATTGGCTGCCTTAAATTGCCCTTATAATCTGTGTGTGTGCGTGTGAATGAGTGAGAGTGCCGAGCGATGGATTGGCGCCCTGTCCTGGTTGTGTTTGCCCAGCGCCCAAGACGTTCTTTACTGGACGGGCATGAGGAACCCCCCCGCGACCCTCATAAAGGATCCTCGCTGAGTAACAGGATTCTGATTTCACTAACGATCTAAAACTGCTATCTAGCGGCCAAATTACAGAAGTAATATAATGGTATTGAACGTCCCGCATTCAGGAACGTGACGACCCGTTTGGAAACAAGCCTCAGTTTTCACAGAGCATTTACGCTGCAGGCTGTTGTACCATTCAAAAACTTCTGGCTGAAGGGAATAAAATGGCATTTGTTGACAGCAGGCATTTAAAACGTACTGCTGCAGGGAGTGGTGGCATTCCTGTCATGGCATGCAGCTTGGCGCGGTGCCAGGTGAATTTAAAGGCACGCTGTGTATGGTTTAAACTAACGTGACCGAAACTGAAAGATATTTCTGTTCAGGAACCAGAACTTTTATCAGTGTCACAATAACGAGCTGCATTTCCTCCTTAATTATAAAACGGGTTGTTCCGGTCCGAGCGGCACGGTGGCTTAGTGGGTAGCATGGTCTCCTCTCAGCACTGGGGATTCCCGGTTCGAATCACAATCTGGGTGGAGTGTTCTCTCCGTGTTTGTGTTGGTTTCCTCCCACAGTCCAAAAAAACATGTATTAAGGTAAATTGACGGCTCCAAATTGCCCCGATAGTCTGTGTGTGTGTGTGTGTGTGTGCCCAGCGATAGATTGGCACTCTGTCCTGGGTGTATTTGCCCAGTGCCCAAAACATTCTCCCCTGGATAAGCAAGGAGGACCCCTTTTGTAAAGGATAAAGCTAATGGATGGATAGTTCCAATCCTTAAATCTGATTGGCTGAGCCGTTTAACATTCGTATAAATGTGTGATATCTTTTCCTTTTACCTTTTATTATCCGGGGTCACCAATACTTTATTTTCCTGATGTTTTTATAAATTGCATTCTGTAATCTGGCCACTAGATGGCAGTATTGAATAGTTTCACAATAATGCCACGCCCTCTCCTACCTTATTGCATTAAATTCCATCCTGTTGCCGCAGGTGTGAGACAACCTGCCTTCTTGACAACATGCGTGCTTCTAACTTTGTCAAAACACTTTGGGGAAGGCCTTGTTCCTTGCACAAAGAAAGGACCATAGAAACATGGCTGGGTGAGTTTAGTGTGGAAGAACTTGCTAACATCAGTGTCTAATATTTCAGTCAAATATTTCCAAAGACGCACTCCAAAATTCTGCAGAAAGCCTGTTAAGAAGTGTGTAACCTTAAAAAAGGAAGGAACCATGAAAATAGATTTGTGTCCTCAACCCATAGATGAACAAAGGAGTCAAACTGTTTTGCATCTAAATTGTCCAGGGTGCCATACCGTGGCATGGGATGTCATAAAAGCTCCCTTAGGTGTCACTGGGATAGGCTCCAGCACATGAGGAACGTTATTAATTTTACTTTATTTTCTTTCCTGTCTGGAGTCTGTGCGCCTGAGTGACGAGCTGCAGCGCCGCTGGTGGCAGATGCAGCATATGTCGTCGAGGTCTGGCTCCATTCAGGAATTCTGCGTCCTACAAAAGACACCCGAGACCTAAAAATGGCAACCATCTGCACGAACGGGAACGTGTGCCAAAAATCACACCGTGCAAACAAGAACTTCCACCACGTCCCACACCGAGCTGCAGGAACCACGGAGAAGATCTATATATTCTGTCATCAGCCTCAGGTAGTGTTCCACCTCCCACCGTCTGTACCGGGCCTCGGATTCGGCAAAACGGCCACCTTGTTTCTAAAGTATGTGGACGCTTTAAAATGACCTCCATGGGATATCAGCTCCCGGCTGAGCAGCAAACGACCTCCTACGTAAAGATAACAGACGCATAAAACCACCTAACAACCCCACAGCAACCACACGGATCCACTTAAACAATAAAAACCATATTAGATGCAGAATTCGATCCATGTGACGTGTGAAGACTTAATTGTTTCACATCTGGTTCCATCCTCCACCGCGCTGCGCGCTCACACACCCTGCTTCCTTTTAAGCGGGATCAGGTCCGGACCTTTAGAGATGCACCCCCTGTGGCTCGCGCGCTGCTGAGATGCATTGTGTGGTGGTGCATTGTCACCCGCTGCAGTGTTTAGGGGGCATTGTGTCGGAGTCCACGGTGCAAATGCTTCTTCTTTCATGTGCTGATTTTCACCCACACTCAGCTCTCAGGATCGTCACAGGATCGGAGGTGGAATCGGACTGACTGACAGGCCTGAGGCTTAAAGTCCAATTTTAAAAGCCCATAGAGATTAGATTAGAGTCACATTAAAGCTTAATCTCATTAACATCACTTCCTGTGAACGTTAATACTCATATTCCATTAAAGATCCTGAACCTCAGATCAGTTATCAGTTCAATGAAGACTCGCGGAGGACAATATTAATATCCATCCATTATCCTCCACTTATTCCTCTATGAGTGTCGTGGTGGGGTTCCCCATGCCCATCCAGGGGAGAACATCTCGGGCGCTGGGCAGATACACCCAGGACAGAGTGCCAATTTATTGCTGGGCACACACTCACTAACACACTATATAGGGGCAATTTAGAGCATTCAATTTACCTAGAATCCGTTTTTGGACTGTGGGAGGAACCCGGAGAACCCGGAGGAAACCCACGCAGACACAGGTAGAACATGGTAACTCCACCCAGGTCGGGATTCGAGCCAGAAATCCCGAGCTGAGAGGCGAACGTGCTAACCACTAAGCCACCGTGCCGCCCTAATATTAATAGATTTAATAAGATAATAAGATTCTGGTACAAGCGGCATGGTCGTGTAGTGGTTAGCATGTTCTCCTCTCAGAGCTGGTTTGAATCTTGATCTGGGTGGAGTTTTCATGTTCTACCCGTGTCCACATAGGTTTCCTCCGGGTTTCCTCCCACAGTCCAATAACATGGATTCAAGGTAAATTGAATGCTCTAAATTGCCCTGTATAGTGTGTGTGTCTGTGTGTGTGTGTGTGTGTGTCTGTGTGAGTGAGTGCCCAGCCATATATTGGCGTCCTGTCCTGGATGTATCTGCCCAGCGCCCGCAACGTTGTTCCCTGGCGTGGGGAATGCCCCCAGTGACCCTAGTAGAGGATTAAGCAGATGATAATGAATGGAGATTCTGGTACGACGACTGAATCCCAAATTCACCACAAAATTATCAATGAGCGAAGCCCCTACCCCTCACTGCCCCAAGGATCCTGCACTCTGAGCCTCAACCATAAAGTGGGGATGCTGATAAACACTTTGATCTTCATTGATGGAAGGTTCTCGCCAAGCGCCGATCCATTTGAGGTTTGTAAACGTTTTATAAATGCAATAAGACACTCGAGGTTGTGTATTATTGTGAATAAATCACGGCAAAGAGGTGTAACTGTATTCCGCATTGTGTCGAGCGTAATGATATTCTTTCCCGTGATTTATTCACAATAATGCCGCCCTCTTGTACCGTATTGCAGTATTACACTTGTTAATGCCGTGGCTGTTCTGAGAGATGGGTGGGGTCTAATCCCTGGTCCTCACAAGGTCACTCCCTATTAATACAAAACCAAAAATACCAGGGAGATTCTCCTGACCTTCCCAAAATGCTCTTAATGTAAGCAGGCTTATTGCTTTGTGCCCAGGTTTCATTTAAAAAAAAGATTTAATTGTATATTTCTGAAATCTCTGCTGAAGATTGAGTGTTTAAGAGCGAGAAGAATCGAACAAAGAGCTTTTAATACTCAGCATTCAGAGGCTCCGGAACATTCCACACATTGTTGTGTCCCCACTGAGTCCAAATCTGAATCTCTGAATCTTCTGTGATTTGCCTTGAGAAGTACACACACACACACACACACACACACACACACACACACACACAAACACACTAAAGGCAGCTATCAAGACATTAACACCCTTCCCCCAGTCCATGATTCACTCCTTAACAAAACCACCTGCTCCATCATTTCAAACACACCCCTCACCCACTCCCTCCCTCCCTCTCTCTCACCCATTCCCACTAACTCCCTCATTTTCATCCACTTCTGAACAGTTTTCTTCCTCTGAGCCACTTAACACGTCCACTCCATCCAAACGCAGCGAGTGAGACAGCCGGCGAGGTCGGATTAGATCTCAGTATCTCGTGATCATTTTATAATCTGCTCTTGACCTAC
>JAOUQT010004079.1:0-12483 GCA_025769995.1 Xyliphius kryptos | reverse complement strand
AGAAGGTGAGTGTGTGCCCAGCAATGGATTGGCATCCTGTCCTGGGTGTATCTGCCCAGCACCGGAACAGTTCTCCCCTGGATGAGCATGGAGAACCTCCCGCAACTCTAGTCGTGGATTAGGGTTAAGCAGAAGGTAATGAGATGAATTTAATTAGACAAATGAGCGTACAACTGGAAAATGAATAAACAAATCGATGCCACCTGCACACACATTTATAATAAAGCCTGATGGTCCAATCAGATCTCTGCATGTAGGTCCTGATTTTCTATTCGACAACCAGTATAATTTTTATATGGCATGAACATATTCCACTGTTTGTGTTGTTTCCACTCTAGATTCCCCCCACACCCCATGTGTATGGACATGTAAATCAAGTTACCATACTAAATCACATGCAAATCTCTGCTTAAATGTGTTGGCCTTTTGTGTTTTTGCTTTTACTTTTCATAGTTTGTCAATAGTTCTTCTCTATTCTTGGTTATTATTTGATATAACAAACATGCTGCTTCCAGATATCGGCTCCCATGCCCTAAGACACCTGCATTATGCGTCGATCTGTACCTACTTACAGGCTAATCGGATAAGCTCTGTGTTGCACTGCTCTTTCAATACAATGACCAAGCTAAAACTGGCACCAAGAGGAAGGCCAGTGACGTCAAGCTTCTAAAACCTTACGTCAAATAAGGGAACAGAAACTACTTTGTAAGCAGCCACCTTGTCAGAGATGTCTTTATTAAGATGTCCTGAGTAGATCAATGTGTAAAAGATAAATCCGATACCTCCTTGCATTAAAAGAGACGGAGACAATGTAAAGCTCTTTTATCACAACCACTACCACAGGCATTTTTTGATATGCTCCTATTATGTTTTCTTAATAATGGTTAAGATTTTTATCAGATGTTGGGTAAGCCCAGAAAAAACCTACTCCATTTGAACCTGGATCCCTGACGCTGAGAGGCAAACATGCTAACCACTAAGCCACCAGGCTACCCCACATCATTTTAGATACACCAAATTTGTAAATGTTCGAAAGGAACAGTTTGAAACTATGCATTTGTAGAGGAGCAGCAGAAACACAAGTTCGAGATTTTACTGGCTGCATGTTTGAGCTTTATGCACAAGTCCTGCACAGCGGTCAGAGGGATTTTAAGACATTCTGCTTGCAGGATAGTGGCCAGGTCACTATGTGATGCTGGTGGAGGAAAACGTTTTCTGACTCGCTCCTCCAAAACCCAAAGTGGCTGAATAATATTTAGATCTGGTGAGTGAGCAGGTCATGGGAGATGTTCAACTTCACTTTCATGTTCATCAAAGCAATCTTTTGTTAAACTGTGCTCTTACCCTTCTCTCTGAACCTTCACACTCTGCTCTTACTGCTGCAATGTGCAATAACGAAGATTGGCCACCAGGGGTCCAATTTAGCCATGAAACCCTCCATGTGAGAAAATGTACCTTAATCCGGTTTGCAGATGGAACTTATTAACGAGACAGAATTTACACACTCTAAGTGATTTATTATAAATACTCTTAAATCAGCACGTAAGGACATAAAGCTGTATGAATCTGCAGAACAGAAGTTACAGAAATCCATAAATGGAGATTACAGTGTCGTAAAAACGTTCCTCTTCTCAACGTGTAGAATATCTGATGAGTGTCACATTCTGCTGATTTAATGAACTGGAATGAGCAACACATTCATTTTCTAATATCTGCTTTCTGATCAAGGTCGCAGGAAAGGGCTGGAGCCTATCCCCGCTCTCAAGAGGCCAAAACAAAACAAACAGGTTTTCCCATGGTTGAAGGAATACCAGGGTTTTTTTTTTATAATTTGGGAACCGTTTATCCATCACTTTGGGCACAATTTAGGCAGCAGACACCCCATTCTATAAACATGAGCTCACAGATGCCCAGTATTGGCTGTTGCCAGTGTATAACCCCGCCCACTTTAAGAGCTCAGCTTATTGGCTTCTCTTGGACTCCAAAGACCAATTAAACCGCAGAATTCCACATAATAATATAAATGCGTCGTCTGTTCCATGGAAGGAAACCTGAGCTTTAAAAGGAAAACCAAGTAAACTCTACATGGGATGTTTCTTATCTACTCGCTCTGGATATCAAACCCAAACCTTGTTGCTGTGAGTCGAGAGCACTGACCCTTAATGCCCCAAAATCATCATCGTCAGCATTTAAAAGGCTGAATTGATTTAAAAAAGTAACCTGACGTGAATACAACAACATTTACTGCTGAATCACAAACATACTGTACACCATAAGGCCAAATGTATGTGGACACCTCAATTGTACAGCCGTTTTTTTTAACTGGAGGGATATATATGATGTTCTTCCTTTGGATTTGTAATAGAATCCACCGTGTCTCTGAAAGGTTGGTGAATAATCGATGTTCCAATTCATTTCAAAGACCTCACACATTGGATGTTCAATAGTTTTGTTTTGTGATGTAACACAAGGGATCCCTTAGTTAGCTGAGTTTGGGGTAAATTGGGTGTCCACATATTTTGAGCCATATGGTGCAAATCTGGATGCTTTGGTTCTGTGTTAAAACAAAACAACAACACAAAGACATTTATAAAATACTGACACTGCGTCACAGTCTTGCTGATGAAGCTAAACGGCCGTCTGTCCTCTTAAAGCGATGCTGTACACACAGAGTCCCTCTCCAGAGAGGGGCGTTAGGTCCCATGTTAGGTGTCTGTTATCTGGTGGGACTCTCAGACGCAGCGCATCCATCGTTCCCTTTTGCTGAGCGGATAACCTCGCTCTACCACCAGCTTGTCGTTCACACGCCAGTATTTATCTCCTTTAAAAAAGTAGATCTTGCCGTTGGTCCATGTGAGGGCCGCATCCATATGACCCGGCACGCCCGTGAAGAGTCGGGAGATGGGTTTGGGGTAAATGTTCAGGTCGTTGTAGGTCATTTCGTCCCACTGCCAGTAACCTGAACCCTGCGGGGACACATTCACAAGGTGGCGTTAGTATGAGTTAATAGTATATGATGAAATACGAGGTGCAGACATACAGGAACCATCAGCTGCAGGCGCACACGGTCATCAGACAACTACAAAGCAGTAAAGTGCTCACACCATTACGTGGGGTCACAAGGTCCCAGTATTAAATTTGGTCCAGACCAGCTTCAAGTGTGGCCTTGTAACACGGGAAGGGTTCGGAACGGGCCGAAACTGGTTTAGGGGGATAATTGGGAGGAATGAACACATATAAAGCCTTTGTAATAAATATTTTTTGCTTTTATAACTGACTCCTGACTTTTCCTTCATGATCAACCAACCTGAGGGAGACGTGGTAGACCGATTAAGTCCGTCTCCCACGGTGGTTACACTTGAACAAAGGAAGAAAGAAAGAAAAAGAAATAAATAAAAAAAAAAGGAAAGAAAGAAAAAAAAATCAGCATTTCAGAAACCTGACGTTGGACTCACAACTGTTATGTTTCAGCCAGGAGATGTTTACTGGGTCATTTTTACAGCTTGGAACATGTGTACAATCTTTTAAAAGCTGCAGATTTAATGCACTCAAAACATTTTTAAAAGGACCTTTAAATACTATAAATAATGTAGTTGGTAATTCAGTAACACACGATATTTTTTAAAGCACAATCAAATGAATTGTCTTAACTGGATCTTAATAACTTTTGTTAAGTTTTGAATGAAACCAGCCCATTAGCCGCTGTGTTTGCTAACAGACTTTTATTTTGTACTGAACGTGTGAACGCACCATGAAAGTTAACACATAACTAATATATTAATAAATCGAAGGTTGTGTTCAATTTTAAAATAAACAAGTTACTAAAATAATTAAACAGAAGCTGTTTTGCCCTTTATGTAATCTATATATATTTTTAAAACGCGGTATTGACGTCTGATAAAAGCGTCGTCGGCGCCCTCCTGTGGTGAAAACACGAACTGCTCATTTTGGTTGATCATAGGTTTTTACCTTAAAAAAGAAGAGTTTTTGGTTTTTCTCCAAATAAATCGCCGCATCCACGTTGGGGGGAATCCGGGTCAGCTGCTTGGGGTAGCCGAAGTCCAGCCGGAAATTAGAAAACCTCCAGACTTTATCTCCTGGGAAGGAAATTTACATTAAAAATGAACATATTATTCTGCAGACTTCCTAAACAAATAGTTCCTATTGGACTTTTATTCATTTATTCATTATCTACAGCTTATTCCTTTTTGAGGGCCACGGTGGGCCCAAGCAGGGGAGAACATCTCGGGCGCTGGGCAGATACGCCCAGGACAGGGTGCCAGTCCATCGCTGGGTACACACACACACACACACACACACACACACACACACACACACTATATGGGGCAATTTAGAGCATTCAATTTAGCTTGAATGCATGTTTTTGGACTGTGGGAGGAAACCGGAGAACCCTGAGGAAACCCACGCAGGCACGGGGAGGATAAGGAAACTCCACCCAGATTGGGATTCGAACCAGGAATCTCCAATGCTAAGAGGCAAATGTGCTAACCACTAACCCACTGATCGGACTTTATGATACAAAAATTTTAAATGGAGATGTAGTTTGGCGATATTTTGAACTGAGAAAAAGAAAGAAGAAAGGCCTGGGGGGGTTGTTGTACACTTTGGGTTCAAAAGTTTAATTTTACATTAGAGTTTATTAAAAAAGGACTTTCTTTCTGTAGCACCTTTTATACACACAGCAGCTCAAAGTGCGTTAACTTACTCAGTACTCAGTTCTCGGTCGTCACGGTTACATAGACCTGCTTCAGTACAGATTTTTTTATTGTGGGACGAATTTGCACCGATGACCCAGGAATAGTTTTTTTTTTTTTTATGTGAAGCAGTCGCTATGTTCGGAAACAAAAGGGGGGGTGGGGCTCCCTCGTACGTATTCCATGGTTCGGGAACCCAGTCAGTATAAATATTTTGTTCTTTTATGCATTTATTATTATTTTTTTTTATTTAAAGCTCCAATCATATACTTCTGTATTAGGTTTTGTATTTTTATTTTGACGTGAATAGCTGCTGGATGCTCTTTTGGGATCATGTCCTCCCCGTGTCCACGTGGGTTTCCTCCCACAGTTTAAAAAACATGGATTCCAGGTAAATTGAATGCCCCTATAGTGTGTGTTTGTGAGTGAGTGTATCTGCCCAGCTCCCGAGATGTTCTCCCCTGAATGGGCATGAGGAAACCCCCCCCCCCCCCGCGGACTGATCTGCGGGTACAGGTTTCGACTTTGAACTGCACCATCTAGAAATTCTTGTGTGTGTGTGTGACCTTCACCTTTGAGGAAGTAGGTTTTGTTGGTTCTGGCCGAGTGCACGGCAGCGTTCAGGTCCCCCGGCAGACCCTTCCACAGCGTGTTGATCTTAATGGGGGGGTTGTGTCCCATGTCAGAGATGGTCCACACGTAATCCCCGCTGAATGCAAACGTCTTGCGCCAAGGACCTGAGTGAAAACAGCACAGACCGCATGTTAATAGGACGTCCTGTGGGATGGAGCTCGTGCAGGATGGTGGTTGAGGTTCTCACCCAGCATGATGGCGTCCAGTTTGGCGGTACACGGATCTGGAACAACGCCGCGTGGGTGAGGCGAGGTGGTGGTGATGTGAATGTTCTCCTCTGCGCTGCTGATGCTGCTGCCGCCGCTGCTTAAACGTTTACCTGAATACAGAGATTATAAATCCGTTTAAGAATTCTGATTTTGTACTTTTGCACATTTTTGGAAATGGAAGTTCAAATGGAAGTACCTCTAATGTACCACTAGGGGTCACGTATTGCACCTGGAGTTTGCAACATGACCGTGAGTATAAAATTGTGGTTAGCACGTAAGCATCTCAGCCATGGGGATCCAGGTTCGAATCCCGATCTGGCCGATCTCCCTGTGTTTTGGGTTTTTTCCGGGTTTGGTTCTCTGGTTTCCTCCCACAGTCCAAAAATATAGATTTAAGGTGAATTGGCTGCTCTAAATTGCCCCATATAGTGTGTATGAGTGAGTGTATCTGCCCAGAACCCGAAACGTTCTCCTCTGGATGGGCATCAGGACCCCCCCCCCCCAGTAGATGGAAAGACGGATGTACCATATAAAGCCTGGATGCCTCTGATGTCGTCAGGGTGCAGTCTGAAGTTGGCCTGGTAACCGATGTAGTGCGCGGCCATCAGCGCGCTGCTGTACTGAGAGTGACCCAGTCCGAGGGCGTGGCCGATCTCGTGAGCTGCCACGATGCGCAGGTTAGAGCCGTAATATTTCCCTTCGGTCCAGTACTCGTCCTCGTCGAAGTGGATGATCCCTGAAGGAGGAGCTTCGGCGTGAGCGAGGACATGACCTACCGCCAGGACGAGAGTGGGGTCAGATTTTACACAGAGGACATTAAACACCTGACCGCATCGTGGGTTCCATTCACGCCCACAGGGAAATAAAATCCAGCATATTTACACTTCTAACTTTGTAAAAACACTTTGGGGAGGGCCATTTGCTGTTACAGCGTGTCAAAACATTGGGGTGGGCAAACTACGGCCCGTGGGCCAGATGTGGCCCATTAGGCTTTTTTTAATCCGGCCCACCAAAGTTGTCCAAACCATATTATCAAAATATTCTATTAAACATTACTTTTGTACCTTTTCCCTGCTATGTCTGCGTTTTCCCAATAGATAGCACGCTCCACAGGTGTGGTATTTTACGCTCTACTTCTCCGTTTTGCCTTTTGAGCCCGTTTATAAAAATAAGTGGAACCAAAGAAAAGTGCAGAGTATGTCTGATGTAGTAAGAAACTTGCGATTTTTAACAAATACAAAATCAGTTGTGACTTTACCGCGAAGCAGCCATTTGGCCCCGCCCCTCTGTCGAAGTTTAGATCCCAATGTGGCCTATAAGTCCAAAAGTTTGCCCACTCCTGCCTCAACCCCGTTCAACATCTCCAGAATGACCTAGAATGCAGAATATGAGGCGGACCCTCTGATCCAACATCAGTCGGTGACCTCACAGACGCTCTTCACGAAAGACTTCTCACAGACGCACAGATGTTCTCACTGCGGCTTGTGACATTTTTTTTTAATCCAGAACACGTGTTCCATTCGCAGTCCTGTTAAAATAGCTGTGGTTAAAAAACGTAACGGGGATTAAAACAGGTAATTTAGGAGTAACCACGCGTGAAATGGACGCTTGGGTTATACCTGACCCCTTTAATGACCACTCTGAGGTCAGAACCTTGGCATCGGAGCTCATCATTTCATGAAAATGCATCCAAACTCCGGCGACTGCGCATCGTCTACAAAACTTTCCGGCGAGTCGTCTGAGCGACTCTAAAATAACAAGGCGCCTTACCACGACGTTTAGTAGCTTTAAATCTCATGAGGAGTTCTTAACCAAAGAATGACGTGCCCCTCACTGTGTCCTGGTCACTTTACGGAATCCTTTTTACACTTTAACATTTGTTTTCGTTCCATTTTGGAGGTTTAGACGCTTTTTTTGCGTATGTCTACATACTTTTTTGTTGTAGTTAATCTGTTTCCCAATTTAAATCTTTGTAATGTTTTAAAGTCGACATACAGCAATAGCAAACTTTTACACATACACTATTATACATATATATAAGATATAAAACATAAATAAATAGCCGCGAGTGGTGATCTCGCGGTTCAAGCTGCCTGCAGACGATCTGAACAACAAAGTAAACAGTGACTTTTTTAAATAAATGTTTTAGAATTTGGAATTTTTTAATAAATGATGAGATAATTAGAATTATGACGTATGCATTAATCCGCATATAGACGCCTGACTGAATGGAAAAGTCAGGCTTTTTTGGTATGTGTGTGTGTGTGTGTGTGTGTGTGTGTGTGTGTGTGTGTGTGTGTGTGTGTGTGTGTAATAGAGATTTCAGACGTTCCGGAACGTTTAATCAATGTTACCTTGAATTAAGACGTAAGGATTAATTTGCATATGGCAGCCTGACTGAATGAAAATAGACATATAGCCATTATAGCACCCCCTATAGACATAAGTGCCCCAAATTTGACGTTTATTTCGTTTATTTCTCGCGAGCTCCACTGGGTGGTGTCGATAGAGACACTGTAGAAAACCAATAAGGGGGACATAAGGTTATGAGGTCTACATAGTTTTGCTCATACTGTGTTATTAATGCTGAGAAGGTCCAAACTTTCAGGTGTAAACCGATCGGCGTGGTTCTGAGGTTACCTGGACCATCAAAAGGAGATAAACATCCCTCTCTGGTGTGGAAGGAGATCCTGATATCTGCACGTCCGTAATCGATTTCCTTGAAGGTTAACGGCGTGACGTCGCTCCAGTATTTAAACGCAGATCTGATGGCTCGTTGAGTCGCCGCTTTTCCTAAATCCGGTGTGTGGTTATGGATACGGTACGTCAGGGTCTTCTTTCTCCAGGAACCTAAACCAACGAGACACAACACATATCAGAAAATGACAGCGGACTTTGGATTAAGCTACTAAATCCAGCACTCCCATGAGTCCCGTGCATTACTAACTGACCACACTCAGTGAGAAAGCAGATCGGATGTGTTACGCATTGCCTCCTATACAATACTTCTTCACGCAACTATTCCCGCAAATTAAATTGTACATCTCGCCGAATATTGTGAGATGAAGTCAACACCAATGATACCAACAATGTCCAAATCCACCGCACAGAGTAGAATGGACTGGTTAGCACCGCGATCGGCACGACCACAGATTAGCCCTCACTGCGCTGGAAGCAAGATTGCACACTCTGAACACTGGTGTGCCACAAGGATGCGTACTAAGCCCCTTTTTATTCTCTCTTGATTATGATGAGGCCACATCGGTGACCAGCCTTCAGAGAGGAGATCCAGCACCTGGCGAAGTGGCGTTCCTCCAGCGTTCCTCCAGCAATCTCGTCCTCAACACCGGAAAGACCAAAGCTCTGATTGTGGATCACAAGAAACCCCAACACCAACATACTCCTGTCCAGATCCATGGAGCTGAGATAGAACGTGTCTCCAGCTTTAAGTTCTTGGGTCTCCACATCATAAGGACCTTTCTTGGACCATTGACATCTCCCGTAGTATTAAAAGGGCGCAATAGCGTCTTCACTTTCTGAGGAGAGATCATCTCTTCATCTGCTCACAAACTTTAGCAGGTTCACCACAGAAAGCTAACGGACCAACTGTGTGACCGTATGGTACAGAAGCTCCACTGTGGCTGAAAGGAAGGCTCTACAGAGGGAGGAGGAGGTCACTCAGAACATCACCGGCATGCGACTCCCGCCATCGACGACCTTCACCGTCCACGTTTTCGCTTTTTCTTTATGATCTCAATTTATCTTCTCACAACTTTTATATTTTAAGCAGTAACTTCGTGAAGCTGTGCCCTCCCATAGAGAGAGTTTTGGTTTCTTTTTTTTTGCTGTGAAGAAAGATAAGATCATTAGTCAGTTATGACTAAAATATTTACTTTAAAATTCTCAGAAACTTTTTTTAAATCTGACTTTATTACATACAACTTTCTGTAAAAGACACGCCTTGTTTTTGCTTTTTATTTTCTTCTTCTCATTATTATTATTATGATGATTTTCTTGGGTAAAATGTTTTGGGCGGCTAAGACCGTAAGTCCTACAGACACTAAGCGTGGAGGGTAGGAGCAGCTGGTGAGCATCTTCTCCGATAACGAAATTCACACCAATTGGCCTACAATTGGAGCTATAATGCGTTATAATGCTTCTAAATTCAAGCCAACATTTTTTCCCAGACCCCAAACAAACTACTTTGCAAGCTGGACCCAACTAGTCTTAGGTTTTTCAGTCAACCCTCAAGAATCAGCAGCGTGTGCTCTTCAATAATTCTCATTTAAATAAATAATTTATAAAATTCAGCATCAAACCCTGAGGAGACGGCACGTGGCTTAATGGTTAGCACGTTCTCCTCTCAGCGCTGGGGATTCCCGGTTCGAGTCCCGATCTGGGTGGAGTTTCCATGTCCTCCCCATGTCTGCGTGGGTTTTTCAGTCCAAAAAACATGGATTAAGGTAAATTGAATGCTCTAAATTTCCCCCTATAGTGTGTGTGTGTGTGTTTGTGTGTGTGTGTGTGTGTGCCCAGCGATGGATTGGCACCCTGTGCTGGGTGTATTCGCCCAGCGCCCAAGATGTTCTCCCCTGAATGGGCACCCCATCGCGACCCTCGTAGAGGAAGATAATGCACTTATGTCTTTAGGGGGTTCTATAACAGCTATATGTCTAAGTGGACTTTTTTATTTACTCAGGCTGCTCCTGTCGATTCATTATGATGATTATGATTATTATCTTTCTCCTTTACTTTTTATTCATTTATTAAAACACTGAACAATGGAGCATCTGTAAGTGCTGCAGCTGCAAAAAAATAAAAATATGATTAATAAAGTTTTCCGATTCGGATTTATCCCGTTCCTGATTTTCAGATTCATTCTTTAGTATTTAAACAATTCCAAGCCTTACAGTTTAAAGTTTTAAGTCTGGCCTTTTCCCCCCGGACTGTAGTGAGTATTCATCGTTTGATGAGCAGAAATAGCCGTGTGTTTTGTTCTGAGAGCCGTTTCTGTGTTTTCTCGTGTTTCTAAGAGGCCAATCCGACTCCTAAAGATGTCAGTCAACCGTAAAATCCTCCCACGTGGTGAGTAACATTCCTGGAATCTGTTCAGGGATCAGAGCGTTGCTGCTCAGATAGTTTGAAGTCGGCTGCCAAGACGTGAGGATTTTCCCCGACGCTGACTCGTGTAGGGTTTTACTTTCAGTCAGCAAAAAAAAAAATGTTCTAAAGAAGAAAAGCTGGTTTGAATAAAGAATTGTTGTCCAGTTGATGATAGAAAATCTTATATACATCCACAGGCCACTTTATTAGGCTTAATATAGATCATAGAGATGGACTCTAATGGACTGGACCCTCATTGGACCACCGGAACGTTATAGTGACACCCTAATCATCATCATCACCATCGTCCTGTCTGCAGCATCCTGTATCACTGCTGGAGGATCAGCGGAGAAACACAAACTGCGCAAAAAGATCTACTGTCGCTTATTCTACATCCACAAGGGGGCGTAATAAGGTGGATTTGTGTAGCAGAGTGTACGGTGTTGGAACTCCAGCAGCACAACACACACTAACACCTCTGCACCACCCTGTCAGGGTCACTGCAGTACTGAGAATCATCCACCACCCCATAATTACCGGCTCTGTACATGGTGCTGATCGTCAGAGAACATACCAAAAGGGAATAAGAGAGTTTGTAGGATATTATTAAGAAAATACTCCTCACCACCAAATCGTCTGTATTTGTTGGATTTTTGGTTGAACGGATCCTCCACCCCGCAGCGCGGTTCCCTCATCTTCCCCAGTGTGGCGCCATCTAAAGTCCCGGTTACAGACAACCCCGAAACTCTCTGAAACAGACTGGAACCAACATCGGATCATTAAAACATCTCAGCAACACAGAAAGAACGAAATGACCAGAGCGACCGCAACAATATTCAAAATATATATCCCATCTATAAATAAATAATAAATATATGATGTAATATAAGATGCTTGGTGTGTGTTGTATATAGAGATTGGCGCCAGGTGGAGCGTGGGGGGAAAACTAGTCCCCTCTTCAGAAATTGAACTATTTTCTCGCCTTAAGTAAGGCTTTCCACAAGATTTTGGATCCAATCTGTGGGAATCTTTTTCCAGCAGACCATACTGGAGGTCAGACACTGGTGTTTGAGGAGAGGACCTGGTTCTCAGTCTCTGGTCCAGCTCATCTCGACAGTTGGATGGACTCAAGTTCTTCAACCACAAGTTCACCCAGCCGTGTCTCACTCTGTGCTTAGGACACAGTCCTGCTGGACACACGAGGGCCTTCCCCAAACTGATCCCACAAAGACTGCACGTTTGAATGCTGGGTCCTACACCTGCGTTTACAGACTGAATGAACAGTGAATGTGTTGATTTGGAAGTGTGTCCCAATACTTGTGTTCAATCAGAGTAAACAGAACCGTGTGGTAAAGTCCGACCTGCAGAGAGTTCTAATAAGAACTAAACCCAAACGAAGGGGAACCTGCTGTGGGACCACGTCCGTACCTCAGAGCCTCTCTCACAGCATCCTCACTCATGTTGACCTGCGACTCGGAGTCCAGCGGCGTGTCCAGATAGCCGAACTGTCTGAGGTAATTCTGTAGACGGAACACAGTCAGAGGGGAACGGGTTAAAACGGAGAGCCGCTCTGCAAATCTCAAAATAAGATCCTCAATGAGAGGTCACAGGAAATCTGTCAAAATTGGTTCTTTTAATTGTTCGCCTAGATTTTTTTATTTGTGTGTGTGGGGGGGGGGGGGGGTATTTATATGCATTTATATATGTTTAATTCCCTGTGTGTGTATCATTACAGCATTATGATTATTCTACTATCTCAGGGGGGCGGAGCTTGGTGCTCACTGTGTTGGGCTGTCCGTCAAATGTGTGTGTGTGTGTTGGGG
>JAOUQT010004071.1:0-12483 GCA_025769995.1 Xyliphius kryptos | reverse complement strand
CTGTATGTAGTCGTGTTGGGTCGTAAATAAAGCCAGTTCCGTGGGTAAAACTCCTGTCTCCGGTCCTCATCATTCCTCACCCTGTTACAGGTGGTAATTATAAATCATGACAAAAAGGTTTAACGCTACATGTTGTGTGTAACAATGCCACGTTCCAGTGATTTATTCACAATAATGCATGCTATCACTTACCTTATTGCTTTTCTTTTTAATAAAAACGGGTAGTTCCACTTCTTAAATCAGATTGAGAGTCTAGCCGTGACATTAACACACCTCTGAGCGCTTCACATTCGTATCAATACATGATATACAATACATTAGTTTCCCAATGTTTTTATAAACTACATTCTGTAATTTGGCCACTAGATTTTGATTGTTAGAGTATCCAGAGCTTGTGCACTACTGGGAATAAAGCATGAGAAAGCATGAGTACTACTGTACTCTGCTACATGTCGTACCTAACAACACCGATTTCCAGTGATTTATTCGGAACAAAGCGTGCCTTCTAATACATTATTACCCCCATCCCCCTTTCCCCACCCCCAAACTTCAGCTGCGTGTGCAATTTAAAAAATATATTAAAATTTTCTACAAATTTTATTTTGGTTTATTAAACAACGTAAAATAAAAAAAGCAGCACAAAAAATAAGCAGCACATGAAAACAGTGTCAGCTTTTCTACTCTGTTCTCAATATGTATTACTGGATGGTAAGAAACACCTACGGAATGGTGAGGCATTCCTTTTCAATTGTGCTGAGCCCACACACCAAGAGATCGCAGATGTTGCATATGCCACGACCAGTCAATATTATAAATGATTATGTCATCGCAATAAGCAATGGTGTATGCCATGCAAAGGTTGAGGATTTTGTCTATGAGTCATTAGAATGTGGCTGGCACATTAAACAGATCACAGATTCATGTTTTCTAAACGTTGTGTAGAAAGTATTTTTGTGGGACATGGCACTGCCAGTTCTGCCAGTATCAATTAATAAAATAAGGTGTCAAAAAAAATTGATAGAGAAGCTTGGCAGCAGCTTGTGAGTCAGGATAGGTATCAAAATAAGACACTGATTTGCAGCGTGGTCATTGCTGTGGATTGGGACAGTGAGAGGTAGGTGGCGCAATGAACAGGGGAAGACAGCTGTTGGTTTTAGTGTTTCCTCATCTGAAACGTTTACCACCAATTCCACTGCCAAAGCCCCAATTTTAGGAGATTTAAGTGATATATCTGCCATGTTATGCCTCTCTGGACCTTGTCGTCAACATCCACCACCCACGGTGAGACTTTAGATGGTCCTTGCCACTCAATGAGTAATTCTGCACTTGGGAAACTTACAAACTTGCACACAAACATCAGACAGGTGACTCAGTTGTCCGTCCCTGCAGGTCTCTTCAGCCCTCTTAACACACCTGTCTCATGGACACTCATAGACAATTACTCAGATTATGTCCTAGGTTTATACGCCCACCACTTCCAAATTTCAAATTTAGTCCACTGATGCTTGATGGCTTCTGCTGCAACATACTCAATTGCCAGATTCCGACCCAAGGACAGCAAGAGTTAAAAAAAACAGAGGACAAAGGCAGGCAATAAGTGAACCGATTGTTGTGTTTTACTGTCACACTAAAAATAAAAAAAACAGCTTTTCAGCCTTCCACTTTTTCAATGCTTTCCAGCTTTAGGACATATGCATACACACACCAGATGGGTGTCTAAGCTGTCTCTCATTTTGCAGCTCGAAACAATTGCCACACAGACAATCACTGTTTCCAAGCTGTGAACGCCTATCACTTCTGATCTCCTGACTCAGCCTCTTATTCACAAACTGACGCTTGATCACGCCTTCTGCTGCTGTTGTCATTCTTACAATCAATCTCATAGTGCAATTTCATAAACTATGTTTCCTGCGTGTAAAGACTTATAAAAAAAAACCTTAAATAGAATGCATATAAAACATTAAGTCACATTTAAAAAACAGACTTTTTAGGCTCTACTATGGCATATTAAGAATTAAGGATATTGCATAATGCACTTATGTCTTGTCAAAATTAGATGTTTTGGTGGTTTTATTTTATAAATTAATACAGAGTAAATTTGAGAGATTTTTTAATTCCCTAGCAGTTTCTTTCTGATACTATTAGATCTAGTGTAATACACACAGTTTTAAATGTGATATGTGATACTAAATCCATAAGAAAGAAATATGCATTTACAGCAGAACAGACATTTCTGCAAAAGGACATTTAAAATGTTTTGAAGGTTTGTAAAATACATATAAGCTTTGTTTGGACAAATCTTAGCCAAAGGTTTTTAGGTCAAAGAACAGCCATACAGTGTGTTTTCAGGCACGTCTATCATATGATCCAAATTCCAGGACAGGGTCGACCAGACAGTGGAAAAAAGAAAAGCATATGTATTATTAATCTGTTTCAGTATTGTGGGTTACAAAAATGATACTGTAGTCACTGTACGTTACCTGTAATAAAAAAAAAAAAAAAAAAAAAAGGTTATCAGGATATGAATTACATTAGATGTAAAATTACACAAGCACAAAAAAAATCGAGCTCATGCATCATTTTTATTCTGTTACTCTAAACCTAAACTCATAAAACCTTATTAGTATAAATGGTTATAAACTGTATAAAATACAGCTTTAAAGTATTTTATTTTCTGAAACAGAATTACTTTTACAATCGTGAGGTTATTTTTTTGTTTGTTTGTTTGTTTCTGCTTAATTGTGTTAACGTGTGTATTTTCATGACCGTATGTCTACTGTCCTTGTGCTACTGAATCAGTTTCATTGAGTCTTATTTTTATAACAGCCATAAATACACTCTGAGTCATTTATCTTTGAGTGCTCTGAATAGTAAAGACCAGAAAGGTGATGCGTTCCAACCAGGAAAAAAAGGAACAGTATTTTATACATATAAAAGTGGCATATAAATTAATTTCTCAAAAAGTTGGGACACTTTCTAAAAACTATAAAATTGTGTAATTTATCTTCCCTTACTCTTTAGTTCATAGACAACATAACTAGAAAGAACTTCTGATGATATAGCAATCCAAAATACTTATTGTTGAAGTTTTGCTTGTTGTCTCATTGCCACTTTTGTTGTCCACCTGACTGTTCAACTTTACTGGATTGTATTTTCAATTGGAGACATACAGGAGAGTAATGCACATGCATCCTATGACACGACTATGACACAGGATCATGACTCATGCGGAATAAGACTTGGCATTGTAATGCTGAAAAAGACATGAAAACGGTGAAGCATGACTTCAGCACATGTCTCTCCAGCGGAAGTCTGTCCTTGTTTGCTAAGCCTGAAGCTTTGGTGGTTGCTCTTTTTGCATCTTGATGACTTGACCTGTTACTGCTTGTAACTGTCAATGTAATTGGACAGCAATTTGACCTCTGTCACAGCTTGTTTCAGTTGGCAAGCATGGTGGTTTAATAGTTAGCACATTCGCCTCTCAGCTCTGGGGATCCTGGTTCGAATCCCAATCTGGGTGAAGTTTCCATGTTCTTCCCATGCTGGGTTCTCCGGTTTCCTTACACAGATGAAAACCATGGATTGAAGGTGATATGGCTGCTGTAAATTGCCCCATGTATAGCTCAGTAATTAGATTGGTGCCCTGTCCTGGGTGTATTTGCCCAGGGCCCGAAACATTCTCCCCTGGATAGGCAGGTCGAACCACCGCGACCCTAATATAGGATTTAGCAGAAGAAAATGATGGATGAATATAAATAAGTTTGATTTGGTTTTTTTTCCCTTTGTCAATCGAACAAAACCTTATTTAATTTACCGGTTAAAGTAGATATTTTGTTATATTTTTATTACAATTTGTACGATATTTTACAACAGAACAGTATATAATTATTTATTATCCATCACGTTACTTTATTTATATGCCCCCTTAAAAAAAAGGTAAATTTTTATGTTTTCATGTCTAGGGTTCTGACTTTAAATCTGCTGAGAGAAGTGTAGGTAAAAAAAAATTGGCATGTCTAGCTGTGAACTGCTTACCTCATGCATAGATAAATAGACTCATCTTCTGCATGTCTCATTCAGGCAGTGTGAGTTTTGTAATCTGTTAACATGCGTGCCAGAATGAAAATGAACAGGTGATATAACACATCTGGTGTGAAGCAGACTTAAGTGAAGTGAATTAAATTAAAAAATTTACCTCTTTAGCATGTATGTGCAGATAAATGTTCTAGACTTTTTGTAACTTGCACCAGCAGCCTGCTTAGGGTGTTTCCCTTTTTTTTGCCTATTGGGTGCCCATTGACCCTAATAGAATAGTGGTTAGAAATGTACTGGCAGTGAAAATAAATTGAAAATAATTGGAAATAAAGACTGGCTATCTGGGACACTCAATTTTGTGTCATTGCGTTGCTTGGGTGCACAAAGCTCTTTCAGCCAAACCTGGAAACATATATTGGATCACTTTAAAGGACAGTAATGAAATTATGTGATTTTCTATCATTATTATATACTGATTATACAGATTTTTTTAATCAGTGTACACATTTCCTTATCGTTTATGTATCTCTTTTTAAAATGTTTTGTATGTATATGTTTATTGTTTGGGAGTTCAGGCTTTTTAGCTATTGTTATTATTTTTTTTTTTTAATGTTTTAAAATACAATACATATTAAGTGATTAAAAATACATTTAATTAAATCAAATGTCTTAGTTTGAATAAATGTAGCCATACAAAATAATTAAAAGATGTGAAGTTTTTAAAAGAAGTCACCATGTTTTAATCTCCATGTCTGTCCCACAGCTATAACTCCATAATCTTAAGACATTAACTTTTTAGAGCGTTTATTCAGATTGTGAGTATATCGTTGTGTAATAGAAATGTAGCCTTAGCATAAAGGTCCAGTCTTGCAGATTAGCACACTCAGCTCCCACTCACACATACTTGGATCCATTTGCCATCTGCAGAGACGGAAACATAGAAGCCTTACCAGGATGCCTGAATGGATGATCCAGTTATCTCTCTTTCACATGTGCGCATGTTCATGCTTAACTGGCAGCAGTATTGTTGTCGCTCTCTATGCTGGGTTTGAATATGCATGCATTTGCAAAGGTTGTGGTGCTCTTTGCTCGGATAACTCAGCTAAGGTATTGAGAGTATGTAAGGCCTGAACGAACAAACAACATGTTGCCAACTAGGTAAGAATAAAACAGTAAGGACTAAATAGCAGGAAGCAAAAGAATAAAATTGGTCTCTTACAGGTCACATTATGAAAAAACACAGTCTGCTGGTACAAACACGGTCAAGCAGAATTTCTACCTATGTGTTGTGCTCGACAGTTGTTTGTGTAGTTAAGCAATGTCATACCAGGAGTGGCTGGCAATGATAAAACAGGTGTATCTTTTCTTTATTCAGGTGACATAAGTAAGGGGTAGCGAAATTGCTCTCAGCAATATTGTGTAGCCATTGAGCCATGTGACACCTCAACTGAGATATGAGGGCTGACAGGATGTGCTGCAGGGTGACTTCCAGCTGAGGCAAAATCCAACAACTTCAATTCCACATGAGAGAAAGCTAATTTAACACAGAATGAGTGATAGGTCACACTGAGGGTTTGCAGTTAGGTTGTCTTGCTTAACAACAAAAAACAGGCAAAAGCAGTCATTTCTACTTTATGGAGGACATTGATTAAAGAGACAGGCATGCTGAAACTGTCTAAATGTTCTGTCTGGCAAAGGTCTCTATCTACCTGCTGTTTCAAAGTCTGGACATTACTAGTCACATCTTTTGAAATGGCTTTCCTTTACATAGAATCTCAGTTAATGAGGATAACCTTTATCCTAATACCTTGTCCCACACACAGTGTAAAGCTGCTGTATGCCTGAAATGACTGAAGGCTGCAGGAATTGTGAAAATAATGCTCTGAAGATTTCAAAAATAATGACAGGAATGCAGTGTGGTGCAGTGGGTAACACTGTCACCTTACGGCACAAAGGTCCTGGGCTCATTTCCCATATGGATGTTCAGGGTCCTTCAGTGAGGAGTTTGCACATTCAAAATTTAAATGCAGAAACATGACAGTCAACCGGGCAGAATAGGCAACTACTGCAAAAAGTAATACTGAAATGATATGATAAAAATACGTTTAAAATCAGTAGAATTAAAAAATATACAAACCAATAGACAAAAAGTATGTGTATTCGACTTCAAGAATATAACCATGAAAGATACGCAAGTGGGCTTAATATAAATAAAATTAACATGTGTATATTAAGCTACATCAAAATTATGGCTCACTACAAAATAAATAATTGATTCCATATGGAATACAGAATGATGACAGATGTAGCTGGTATGTAATTTAGAACACAGCTGGGGCAAAGACTTGAGGTTGAACCATGTCTGGGGTGTGGGAGGTGGAAGTATGGTTGCCCACCAAAACCACCGTGCCTCTTCTAGTCATTAAATTTTCAAGTGATTTGCACAGAGAGCTATAAAGGTCCAGAACTATGCTGACTCCTAAGGGAGCAACTGTAGGGTTCAAGGTTAATGGTATTGGCAGTACTTTCATGCGTTGTTCTTTACGCTGGTGCTGATGTGGGGTGGGGTGGTGTGCAATATGTGTAGTGATGGGTAGATACAAAGAGGAGTAGATGACAAGGCGTGACAAAGAGAAGTAGATCTAGTCCTTCAGAATTCTCTCGAAACACTTCATTATTTCCAATATGAAGGCTACAGAGTGGTCATCATTTAGATTAGTTGGTGATGGATTTTTGGGCTCAGAGAAAATGACAACTACGATGATATGGATCCTGTATGCTGAAGCAAGAACAGACTGAACATTGCTGTTAACACATGGCTTAGCTGGTTTGCCATTAGTATTTGCTTACTTATTTTAGAGTACATCATTGATGCTCTAAAGATTTGTTTTATAAAAGCAATAAGGCACTCAAGGTTGTGCATTATTGTGAATAAATCATTAGAAATAAAGAAAAAAATGTACCCTGATTTATTCACAATAATACACAAAACCTTATTCCTTTTATAAAATGCTTACTTAAAATGCACACTCACTATTAAAAAATTTTATTCATAAATGCGTTTTCATAAATTCATAAATTTAAGTTTAATTCATAAATGCGTTAATTGAAAGCAAAATCACTAATACTCTGCTCTTCCACAATGCAATCTAGTGAGGGTTGTTGAAATGAACTCTGATCACTGAGTAATGGGACTCCATTTTTCTAACAATTAAATGGACATCTAGTGGCCAAATTACAGAAAGAGGCTTATAAAAAAAACATCGGGAAAATAATGTATTGTATATCACGCATCGATACGAATGTGAAGCGCTTAGAGGTTTGTGTTATTGTCAATAATGTTGCAGTTGGACAAATGGCTCATCCAATCAGATTTAAGGACCATAGTCCTTGACATCAGGTGTCTTATTCTGCATAGTTAAAACTATGACTTAACACCTTCTGAATGTCTAGTCCATTCCCTGACCTCTGTCATTATTAAAGCGAACTGCCCCCTCATAGTTTGTATGTCATTTCATTTGAGTTTTGTAGCGTATTTGATATGTGACTCATTTTATGTTTAATTGTTTTAGTCAGTTGCCACTATTAGACTGTAATGCATTGCACTGCGTGTAGTGTGATGGTGACCATTAGCCAAATAATGAAGATTTGATCGTGCAAAACGAGGGCATGGCATTATTGTGAATAAATCACTGACATAAGGTGTTATTATGCCTGACGCGTAGCAGAGTAAAATTACACCTGTTCCCCATAATTTATTCACAAAAATACACAATCTCGAGTGTCTTATTGCTTTTATAAAACACATACACTTTAATGAAAAACAAGGTTTGATTTGATAAATGCGTTGACTGAAAGCAAAATTGTTAATAAGACTTTACCTATTCATTCATTCTTTCATTCATACATCTTCCGTTTAATCCTCTATGAGGGTCCTGAGGGGTGGGGGGAGGGGGGGTTGCTGGACAGATACACCCAGGACAGGGCGCCTTTCCATCGCTGGGTACACACTCACTCACTCACACACACTATACAGGGCAATTTAGAGCATTCAATTTACTTTGAATCCATGTTTTTGGAATGTGGGAGGATACCAGGGAACCCGGAGGAAACCCACGCAGACACGGGGAGAACATGGAAACTCCACCCAGATTGAGATTTGAACAGGGAATCCTCAGCGCTGAGAGGCGAATGTGCTAACCACTAAGCCACAGTGACGCCCATCTGTTGCCATTTTGTTTTTGCTTTATATATAGAATATAACAGAAATGTAAACTATTAAGCATATTTAGCAGATTTTGTATATTATTCCCATGTTTTAATGGCTTGCTCTGGTTTCTTCCTGATGAAAAAAATTGCCAACTGTATGTGAAAGTGTTGGTCTGATGTGTTTTAAAGTCACCATGTTGCACCAGCAGTCACATTTCCCCCTTGTTCCTCCAGGCTCATCGTTGTTATCAGTCACACCTTTTTACTCACAAAGATAGTAATAATATTTTAACAGTTTTTTTTAATGCTGTGTAGAAAACCATTTAACTGTTCAGGTGAATAGGTGACTTTTCTAAGGGTTGTGTGATTTCACAGTCAAACTTGTTCAACTGCATCTCTCTCTTTCTCTCTCTCTTTCTTTAGTTTCTCAATCCCAAATAAAGTTTAAAACCTATTTAACAACTAACTGTATCACTTAATCTTGTCCTAAAATAAAAAGACTGTTTGCTGATGAATTTCATTACATTCCTGTCCTGTTAGTTGAGTGCTATTAATTCTCGCAGTGAATTACACTCCAAGTTCAATGGTCAGTGTTCACCGATTCATTTGCTTTCTACCTCTATCTAAGCTTAGCCTTCATTTTAAGTATCCAATTCTAATTTATCTGAACCTGTTTCTGGCCCTCGTGTTATTTTGATTCATTGACCTGCTTTGGATAAGTCCTGCATTGCCCTCCACATTTTAAATTTATGTGGACCCATTAACTGCCGCAAGATGAGAGGTGCACATAGTTTAAAAATGGTAATGTACAGACTACAGCAGATAAGCAGGGTGCTTGCCAAATGCATTTGAATGCCAAACTTTATCCTGATGGTACTTTAGTGCTATTGCCTATTTATCAAAGATATTGAGCTTTTTCGTGCAAAAATATGTAATACATCCCTAATGCAACCTTTAATTAGCTGAGGGATCGTTGTTCTGTTTTAACACATTCACAAAATTAAAAAAGTAAGTAAGAAACACATTCCTCAATATATCATGTTTCAACAAATGACCCTACATTTTATTTTGCGTACAAAATCTGCAGGCAGATATTTGAAGCAATCTTTCGAGGGCCTACAAGAAATCATGATCTCAGAAGGTTGAAGTATTGGCTTATTATTACTTCATGAACACTGGGTCCTATATTTTACAGGATGTGGGGTATTATGAAACGTTTGAACTTGCTTCTCTCAAAATGACCTTACATAGGTCTCTACTTTGTAGGATTTGTGAAGAGGTTTCTCATAATCAGGTCCCCTGATTTTCTGCCATATTACTTTTGGTGTGAATTAAAACATTTTTAAAGATTTTACTGACAAAGTGAAAAAAATACAATGTAATCTGACACACCAAAAAAGGTTAAGAAAAGGAAAAAAACACTGAATGGTTTGTACAGGCAATGTTGTTCTGCAAGGCTTCATAATTTAAGTTTAACTTTTAAAAAACGAGACCAATGCAACAAAAAAAGAATAAAAACTGAAACTGTATTATGCAAAGAGAAAGCCATGTATTTAGTTTGCTCTAAATGGCTGTTTTTTTTGTTTAAAGTCATCTGAGATGGACGAAAAGGTTTTCCGGTTGTTTTTTCGATAAATGGACATGCATTTTTTTCAAAAATATAAAAAAAACCTTCCAAAATGTCACTAACAAAAAGTGTGATAACCAGTGTGGGGGAGCATCAGTACATGATTATTCTGTATGTAAAGTATGTGAAGGTGTCAAATCTGCATTGATGCAGGTATTAACATTTTAAAGAGCAAGACAGAAAAACTTTATGACTTTTAACAGAAAAAAGCCAAATCATAATGCGAATTAAGGTTAGAATTGGATTGATTAAAATGTATAGTGCATCTTAAAGGACTCATGCAAACAACTGTGATTTCAGTCTTGTAGGTCTAATCTGCAGTAAAGATGGGCAAAATATTATCACGCACTACTTTAATAAATAATATCTTGAATCTCCTAAATAATTGAAATAGAAATGCCTCTGTGTCATGCTGCGTGCTGGTGGCCAAAACGGGTAGCTCGCACGGAGGGGAGCTACCGTAAGCTCGCACGGAGGGGAGCTGGAAGGAGCAGGTAGCCAGGTGAGGATCAAAATGGCGTTTATTAACCAGATAGATAAACGCAGGATAAACAAACTAAACCGAACACGCAACACGGGACATATACAGACCGGAACTGAAGAGCATATAAACGAAAAGTCCTTGTCACGTGACAACTAAGAAACAAATGGAAACAAGGAACAGTTAATTAACTAAACTCACACCAAACAAGTTAATCAACTGAAACACAAACACAAACAAAGGCAGGCGTGTGTGTGTGTGTGTGTGTGTGTGTGTGTGTGTGTGTGTGTGTGTGTGTGGCTATGTGAGTGAATGTGTGCCCAGCAATAGGTTGGTGCCCTGTCTTGGGTGTATCTGCTCAGTGCCTGACACATTCTCCCCTGGATGGGCATGGGGAAGTCCTTCATGACACTCGTAGAGGATTAAGTGGAATGAATTAATTTAAGTTGTTCTTTAATAAATATCCTGAAATAGAAGAAAGTATTGTGGACTGTTCAGACAATATTTAAAAGCTTTGGTTCATCACGCAAGATCATTGTACATCTTCGAGTAGGAGAATGGACGGTTGCACAGTGTGTGATATCAACTGTCAGACATGGAGGAGGAAGAAGTGTGATGGTCTGGTTCTGTTCTGCTGGACCTAGAGTCGAGAACATGTACAGAGTGAGAGGAACCCTGAACCAAAACTCCCACAGCATTCTGCATACCCACGCAGTACTCACTGTTATGAACCTCTTGGTCAGGGGTTTATCCTACAACAAAACTCAGAACAGTCCAAGCTTCACCAGAACCACCCCAGGAACAAAAAAACAAGATGGTGAGCTGGAAGACATGGAGTGGATCACAGTCCCCAGACTAAAAGCCCATGGAGATGGTTTGTGGTGAACTAGACAGAGGAGTGAAAGCAAAGTGACCTACAAGCGCCACACATTTATGAAACTTGGGCAACAGATTTGGGAAGAACTTTGTTTTTTTTATTTTACTTCTAGAAAATGGCCTTATATAGTATCTATGTGAGTTTATGCGCAGTGATGGATTGGTGCCCTGTTCTGGGTGTATCTGCCCAACACCTGAAACGTTCTCCACTGGATGGTATTGGGAAATTTCCCCACCCCCATAACCCTAGTAGAAAATAAATAGAAATATAATGAGCTGAGATTACACTTTTCTGCCTCTTACTGTGTCTTTCACAATCCTGCAGTCCTTTCTCACCTGAATGCTGTTTTGCATTCAGTTCACAGTGTTACTAGCATCACTGTCCAGGGCACTATAGAGCTTTTCATTGGTCGTGTGCTCATGCAAGTGCAAGAAAGAAAGTGAATGTGAGACACAGAGAGCCTGGGCTTCCTCTTCTGCCTCGAGGCGGCGTGACCTGAATGTAATACATGTAGTTAGAGCAGAATGGTTGGTCCGCAGCTCCCCATTCAGCATCAAATCTCATTCATAAGCAGTGAGAGCTCGCCAACAGAATGAGGGGGAGATTGAGAAGAGGGAGGAATCGCCCTGGTGCAAAGCAGCAAAATTTTATCAATGGGAGGCAGTGAATCGGAGAGAGTCATGAGCTTGAATACAGAACGGAAAATATACTGCACTGCTGCAAACCAGTTACACTCTGGAATTTATTTGCACCCCATAATTACGCAATTAAACACAACAATAAAGCCCTGACTTATTAAATGCCTTTATGATTAATATATCTTTAAGAATTCTCTGATTATATAATCCAGCATGTTTTAAAGTGTGTGGCACACTACCACAAAGGGGTGCAGAGGCATGATAGGGTGTGTCTGACTGGTGGAGAAATTAAGCAAGCAGGCAATGCCATGACATGAGTGTCATGTGAAAGAAAGAGGATTTGATAGCAGACAAGCATTGAGGGGGATGGAAAAGTGGTGGTAGGATGGTTGTGTGATGGAAGGGTAGAGATGGGAGGGTGATGGAAGGGTGATGGGAGAGTTGTGTGACGATGGTGAGATGGAGATAGGAACCAGTAGTGGAAGGGTGATGGGAGGATAAAGGAAGGAGTGTGCTTGGAGAGTGATGGTAATAGGGTGATAGGATGGGTGGGAGGTGGGCAGGTGATGTGGTGGTGGGAGGGAAGATTGTGTGATGGGAGAGCGGAGGTGGGAGG
>JAOUQT010004065.1:0-12483 GCA_025769995.1 Xyliphius kryptos | reverse complement strand
TCCAAAAACATGGATTCAAGGTAAATTGAATACTCTAAATTGCCCTGTATAGTGTATGTGGCTGTGTGAGTGAGTGTGTACCCAGTGATGGATTGGAGCCCTGTCCCGGGTGTATCTGCCCAGCAACCGAGACGTTCTCCCCTGGATGGGCATGGGGAACCCCACCGCCACCCTCATAAAGGAATAAGCGGAAGATAATTAATGCATGAACTGCATATCTTTTGCTTTAATATGAATGTGAAGTGGTTAGAGGTGTGCATTATTGTCAATAATTTCACGGTTGGACAAATGGCTCAGCCAATCAGTTTTAAGGACCAGAACAACCCATTTTATTATAGATGTTAATCTTTATTGATCACCTGACTTACAAATCAGTTGCAAGAAGTAGTTGGTAAATATTGTAATTAAAAATGCTTAATTTAAGAATACTTACCATAAAGTCACCTGAGAGTGATGGTTGATAAACTCCATTAAATGAACAGTTTTCTTTTCCTTGACAGGATTGAAGGTCAAAAAGCTTTTGTACTAAGGCTTTGCAATTGATCTGGTCACTTGTTCCATGAAAAGTTACATTTTTTTGAAGGTTTATAGCAGATGTAGCCAGATGCTTTGTGCACTCACTGTCAAAAATTTCTTTTAAAGGCATGACAGTCTTGAAGCCATTCAGGTAGCATGGGTTGTAGACTCGTAGAAGAGTAGAAGAGGACTGTTAAAGCCAACAAAAAACAATTTAGATAATTTGAATGTAAAGTAAAAAATATTTGCAAGAAGATGAAACATTGGTTATAGGCATATAATGTGGTAATAGGCTCACTTTTAAGCTAGGAGAAGAAAAATAGAAGTTATTAATAACAAACCCTAATGTGATTGTTCCTACGGCTTTTCAGCAACACTTTGCTAATGACAGTAGTCTGGGAAAGCACTGATGTAAATTGGCTTAAGCTCACGCCTTTGGTTTAAATGGACCGTGGATGAGCATTATTGTATTAGTGAAGGAAGGTTTGATGGGGATTTAGCATTTTGCTTTGCTCCAGTCTGCATTGGTCAATTAGTTTGATAATCAAAACAAGACAAAAAGCTGGATCAATACTGTAATGCTATAATGTACCACTAACAGGCTAAACACTTCCCACATGTCACTGTGTGTAGAGGATGATTGTAGCACAGACTTATTTATTTTTTGTTCCCAAATGCAGGGTTAAATTGTAAAGAGATTATTACCGTCACAAGGTCTGCCAAAATCCTTTTCTCTGCTTCATTTTTGCCATAGCACAGGTAGCTGTGTGTATAAACATTGTATTCATAGCCATAGAGTGAAACTTTAATGAGATCTGTCCCTTCGGCATCATCTGGGGCAACAAAGGCGATTTGAGTGGAGGCTCCACCCAGATCCAGTGAGCCAACTGTCTTTGCTCCATGTGGATGAACCCAAGCATTCCAGATGTTTTTCTGCAGAACAGAGTAATTTAGTAGATTTATTTAATAAATAATATATGTTCAAATAAATTTTAGAAAGTGGGCAATTGTGTTACACTGCAGTGCTCACATGATAAAATACTATACACATTTTGATATAGTCTATATAAAATTTATATAAACTATCGAAACAGTATATTTACACTGCTAATGTTAAGACAATTCAGACATTTTAGATAGTAGATACTAAATTCCAAATATTATTTTATTTCTCTGTAAGCAGCTATTGCACAGGCTTTTACCTCCAGGAAGTTTCCCATCAGATAATTTACTGTGATCCACCCATATAGCCCCTCCTCCTGTCCAGAGATGATGGAAGCATTGTGGAACTCAAAGGGTAAAGAACGTAGATAATCCTGTAGCTTAGACAGGATGGCAATGGACTTCTGTTCATCCTTTTGGCTGTAGAATTGTTTTAAAAAAAAAGGGAGAGGTTCTGAGATAAATTTTATCCAATCTTTGAACTGTTAATGTTAGTTTAAAGGCATAAAATATCTGTAAAATAATGTAATATTGTAAAAATGTCAACTTACTACTGCTACTTCTACTCCACCTCCTTCTCCTACTAATTATTAAATAAATAAAATAATAATAATAATAATAATTCTAACTTACTGAAGCAGTCTCATTCCTGCAGTTGCCCCCAGAAATATGGGGGTGGAATTGTGTCGGTTGGAAGGGATAACATTTGTTAAACTTTTTATGCACTCTTTAAGATTTTTCCAGGCTTGATCATTCATATCTGAGATGCCAGGACCTGTCAACAAATAATAACTATATCATTATCAAACAACTAATTTTGAGGCTGCCATGCAGCATGTTTTAAATGTAACAACTGCCACTAATGTTCTGATTACAAAATATTTATATAGGACACAGCAACAACAAAAAGTATTATTTCTACACAAATTAATAGGAAATAGAAATGCAAACCAATGAGCGTAATCTCTGCTTTATTCATTTTTTAGCTAAAGGCAAATAAAATATTGTTCTCATTCAATTGGCTTAAACAGAATTGATTATAATATATACTGAAAAAGTCTTTTTTACTTTGGAGGAAATTCAATGTTCATTAGCTGAATCAGGTGATAAATCCGTTTACAGAGAATGCAGTGCTATTACGTTGCTTCACATCCACTGCAGGAAAGCCTGCTGAATTAGTGGGTGGAAACCCTCAGATAAGTGCACTTTCCCTCTCATCTGTCTTCTACCTGTGTGTATAATGGATAAATGCTCATTACTCTGCTTCACACCTTTAACTGTACACTTTGCAGTCTGGGTCACAATTCCTGTGTTGTTTTCTTTCTCTGCTGGCCATTGATATACATACACCGTTGTTCTGGAAGAACCAGCATCCAACACAATACCATACTAATGAAAGAGAGAGAAAGATAATAAGAAAGCAAAAGTGTCTTGATAAAACTCAATTAAATCAATTGATAGAATGACATTGCACTTATGGGAGTTTGTTCTCTTCATCTAGGAAAATCACACACAGTTTTTACCCACAGATCATCTTAAGCTTTTCTGCATTGATTTTCTACACTGCCATGGGAAATATGCAGAACATTTATTTAACAATTAAAGAATGATTTCACCATTCATTGAATCATCCAAACCTAGTAGAAATCATAGAAATCCTAGTTTAAAAAATCCACTGCATATGAAGCATTTGGTAAGCAGTTGGTAAATTGGCCACTAATATTCTCATCAGCAATAAATAAACAGCAAACTACTGGTAAGGAAGTTTTAAATGAGAAAATACTATAAACAGTCTGAATATGTTTTAAGTGCAGCCAGTGTAGAGACCTAAGTTGCAAATCCTTTGGGCAATGACGCCATGAGAAACTAAAAATATGTCAATGAATGAACAAGCATGAGCAAGCAGAACACTGCCACACCTTACTAACTGTAAAAATGGTAAATAACTCAAAGCAGTATTGTTGTAACAAATCAGCTAAGTGTGCAAGCAAAAAAAATCTGTTTGAAAGGATATGTCATAAAGAGAGAAGACAAATTCCCTGAAGTCAATAATTCTACCTGCTCTGACATGAAATACTGTAACAGTATAAAAGAGCTTTAAAAGTTCATTATTCCCAAATATCGAGCGTTGGCTCACATTTTTACATAATCAGTATTTGAAAACAGATTAATATTAAGGTGTTATTGGATGGGACATAAAAGAACATCTAGATTCTGAATGAACTGTCTTAGAGGTGGCATCTTATGGACAGAATAATAAATGTGTTAAAAATTATGTCATGGGAAGAATTCACAAAGTTCAGGCTTTATGAAAATGTAGATAAACATCTACTTCTCCAAAACCTTGATGAACCTGCATTACAAACTTGTAGTGACAAGGAATAATCTCAATCTCCTTGCAAATGTATAGAAATGTCAGTACTGGTGTTGCAGGAAATTTTATTATTCCCCTTTTCATCAGGATTGGAGTCTCTGCTATAATTTCAGTAATGTCATTGCTATGCTTATATAAAATGTCTTTTATTTTATTTAATTTAAAGTGTGTGTATAAAAATCACTTTAGTTAGGTGCTTACCTTAAGTCCACGAGATATAAAGGCCCTCTTTTTCACCTGCACTGTGGCGATTGCTATAATGACTGCTACACTGGCCAGAAGAAAAAAGGCAGCCAAGGCTGTTCCTAGTTTAGTTGACATCATCTGTAAAAAATGTAAAAAGCATTCAAAACAATACTTTTTTTTTTCTAAACTAAGTATTAATATAAGTAAACAGCTTTAGTTTTTGTAAAAATAGAATTGATACCACACCCATAATAAATCAATAACTAAAATAATGATTAGTCATTTTATGTGAGTTAAATTTCATGATTTGTTAAGTTTCTGCAAATGTTTAATAACAATTTCAAACTACTTGCTTCACATTGCTTATTAAAAACCAAAAGACAAAAGATATGTGAGAAGACATAAGACTAAAGAACTAGTAAATGTGTATTAAACTAAGCAGAAGCTAAGTAACTGTAGTGCAAATTGTGACATTTTTTACTTTTAAAACATATACATTATTGAACTTGACAATGGGCAACTTTTTGCATCAAACGCTATAATATTTTGTACTTTTTCAACTTAAATAATAAATATGATTAGTTTGTATTGAGCTCTAATTTCTAATAATTGTATTATTTTCTACACATATGATGCTTTTATCAAATAGTAAACCTGAATTAACCATAAGGTCAAATTTATTTAATTATTTTTTTTTTATCAGAAAATGTCACTTAGTAGTTTTTACTGTAGTTTTTATTAGCAAGATGCACTATAATCAATAGAAATATTCCTATATTAATACTTCAGAATAACGGTGATGTTGAGTAGAATGCCATTCATGTATGTTGCAAATTCAGAAGCCGTACAGTTGTCAAAAGCACAAGGTCAAGCAATAATTGTAAATAATTCCAATTACTTAATTAAGGTTAAGAATTTATCACTGGTTTTTATTCAGCACCCTGTCTGGAAAAATAAATACTTGCCCACCTTTCTGCGGGTGCCTTCAGTGAGGTGATCAGATGAATGCGATTCCTTCTTGACCATCCTGTCCAGACAAGTGTGTGTATTGATAGGTGTGTGGCTGTTGTGCTGTGTGTGTGCATGTGTGAAGTGGTGGAAGAGAATGGGACAAAAATTTCCCCCTGTAAGTAAAGAGCTAATGGATTTCATTATAAATCCCTCCCACTCTGTGCAGCAGTAGGGGCTAGTAACTTACACTTACACTTTTTTCCCTTTGCATATATTCATCAGCCACATGGTTTATCTGGTTTTGAGATAAAGTATTTTCCTAAATACGTAATTAAAATTTTCACTTGACATTTCCTTGTTCTGACTGAAAATCATCACAGACCTCTCACACCCAGGATACAATTTATTTCAACTCCTTCCCTCGGGCAGACGATACAGATCTCTGTATACAAAAACCACAAGAGACGATAACAGTTTCTTTCCTCATGCAATAATGCTCATAAATAGCCGAGAACACTCTGCATAGATACTAAGCTGTACAAACAAATGTCATTACCTATGATGCACTTTATTGATTTGCACAATGCACAATTCATCTTTATTGCATATTACATATTTATATGTATTGCACACTGTACAGTAAAGTGTACTGTATTTAACTTAAGAGACACCATCATCCCGAAACCAAATTCCATGTGTGTATAACATACTTGGCAAAATAAATCTGATTCTGATTCTATAAATCATAATTTTTAATAATTTATGAGATTGGACACTAAAAAAGGCAATAGGCCATGTGTCTGTCTGTAAAAAAGGAAATAGAAAAATATGCATGGTTCTGCTCTTAAGCCGCACAATCAGGCTACAAGACTGGTTGTTAATGTAAATTATTTTAGTGAGTAATTTTGCTTTCAAGGTCAGCTAGAATTGTAGAAGCTTGCTTTTAAAGAGGCACTTTATGGTAATCTGAGAAGGAAGAGGTGAGGTCTGTGGTGACCATTGGTCTAGGAAAAGCTTACGCACAAAATCAGACGTGAGAAACACATCACTGAAAAAAAGTTGCTTATTCTTATTTATTATAATAGAAGTAGCCATATATTTAACCGCGTGTGTCCACAATGTATGAATATATCAAACTTTATAACTGATTTAAATGATTTTTCACTACTTAAAGCATTCTTTAAGGTAAACAACACTACAAATAATGACTCCAATGACTCGATTTTAAGCACTAATACAAATACATATGTAATTAACCATTAATAGCCATTGAAACACTTGAAGCTTAACAAAGCTAAAACTGTCCAAAGAAAAGACCGTTAAAATGGATCCCGCTGTTCTAAACACTCATGGGTACAACAGGAATATTTTTAGATGAGAGAGAGATTTGACACCATATTAGTAAGTAGGAGCCGGAAAGTTAGTCTCTCGCTATTAGATTGGCTTAGTTATGTGAGTGGGAAGAAGCTGCATTAGCTCTCAGTGTATTCTGAGGAGGATCCGCAGCCTGTGACTTCACTGCCTCGCCCTATAAATAGAGCCATGTCCGTGTGTTTAATATCGAATCCACAATCCATAAAGTCCATAGTTGTTTTTTGCCAGACATGTCTATTTCAAGATACTAAGTTGTATGAAGTTTCTTTACAGTAAAACCAAATTAGGGTTTAATTTATATGATTTGTGTGTGTTATTTTCCACCATGGTACAAAGTAGATAAAATATGTTTTACTAAAGTACTATATGGTTTACTATATGTCACTGTCAGCTCTTGGAGAAGAGTGCTTTCAAACATTTGAAACATCTGTTGCATGTGGCTAATAAACTATGAAATATATCACTGTGGTCAGGAAGATAATGCATTCCTAAATCTACTGGGGCAGTTCGGCTCATGGTGTTCACCCAGGCAGACAAAAACACTTTTATCTCAGAATCATTGGCCCTGGTTTGTCTTTTCTTGTTCATATAAGCTGTCCATGCTGTCGACATACATTGTGTTGTCTGAATTAAGTGCTAAATTGAGGAGGACATCATATGGATCCCACTGGGACATGATATTGTTGCTAAAAGTTTTGTATGCCAATGTGGTTTTGTAATAGTAGAAAAAGATAATGCACCATGTAAACAAATATCACACAGAAAGCTCATTCACAGATTGATAATCAAATTTCAGAAACACTGGAAAGTCGATGAAAAGAATGGTTAAAGTCGGAGAGGAAAAAGCCTTTCAAAAGGAGTAGCCAGAGGGCTTTCCTCTTCAAATTGATGCCCTTTGTCTTCATATTTGAGGAATTACTTCAATTCTGACAGTCAGGCTGCTGTTTTATGTTTTACAGTTGCTTCAGTCTGACATCCTTACAAAAATGATTCACTTCTTTAGAATCCACAGATTTACAGTGCAGTAGATTGTAGTATCTCAGTAAGTAACCGTCCATAATAGATGCATGCAGATGAATTTTTGGGAGTTAAAAGACATACTTCATACAATCTTACAATTCATGTCTTGTTTTTTCTTACTTTACTAGCTCAGCTCTCACTGGTGCATTCTTTTAGAAACAGATTACAACAGTGCACTATTTTTGAATAACTGCACATTGAACAAGTTGAACATTTTTGGTGCTATCATGCCTCTTGCATGATCAGTCAGCATTACTGTTTTTGTAGTAAAAATAAATGAATCTTGAATCTTAAATCTGGATCTGGATTTTGGTTTAGAATCATAAAATCAACCTTACATGTTTTTATTCAGTTTTAAAAATAAAAAATCACAGTTGATAATGCATAGTTGGTAATTGTAAAACCCACTTTAATAAAGGCAGTATACAGGGCTTCCCCACGTAGACAATAAAGAAAGCAGACAAGAATGTAATAATAGATTATAATAATGATAATAGAACATTAGAAAGTTTCAGAACTTGGTTGTTCCATAAAGTGCATAGCAAAAATGTGCACTTTAGAACAATACATATTGTTTCTACAAATTTACTAGGAATAAAACATATTGGGATTTTATTTTGGTATTCTAAAGCTTTGTAATAATATGCTTCTGAATTATCATGTAATTTAAAAGATAGGGCTAAAATTATTTCATTTCATCTCATTATCTTCCACTTCGTTTTCTTTCCTTAAGAGAGAATGTTTTGGGTGCTGGGCTGATACACACAAGACAGGGTACCAATCCAACACTCGGCACACACTTACACAAAAACACACACTATATAGTAGCATTATAAAGCAGCCAGTTCACATTGAATCCATGTTTTTGAACTATGGGATGAAACTGGAGAAAGTGGAGAAAATCATTATGAATACAATTACATTTACAGTAATTTACATTGGTCATTTAGCAGATACTTTTATCCAAAGCGACTTGCAGATCAGGAATCTGTGCCACCTGCTAAAATGATCAATACTTGAAAATCTTGTTTTTGCCTACTTTTTGGTATTAATATAATACTGTTGGAACATATTGATAAAATAAATATCACAAATGTGATATATACAAATGTGTCTATATACATTGATGTAGAATGTAGATAAATCATGCAGAATGACAATGAAACTAAAATATAGCTTTAAGGAACATTAAGAATTTATGGTTATTGCTATATATAAGCCTGAATGAGCTTTGAAGGAAACTATAAAAAGTGGCTTGGATTAATTTTATATTTTCTATTAACCATTACACCAGTGGATTTAGCACAGAAATATTGATGCTGGTTAAAGTACTAAATGCAGGGCTGCTTATAATGTTCAGTAAATACACTACAACATAAGACCTGTGGTAAATCACCATAAAGCATAAGAGATATGACAAGAATACAGAGCAATGTTACAGGAAAAGTGCATATCACACACGCACGCACACAATCATCTCAGAGATAAGTGGTTTAAGATAGAAATTCCACAGAATATTACAGGAAGAGTAGAACGCTTGTGTGATCATAATGTTTCTTATAATGTTTGTATATATATATTATGGATTGTATACTCAGGGCTTAGGGCCCACGATTTGGGGAGAAATCAACACTAAGTTTACAGGGCATAAATGATGAGTGGGACACACTAATCTACTAAACTCAAAGCACCTGCACAGGTTCCACAAGTGTCATGAAATTGCTTCAGTTTGGTTTAATTGTTTTAGTTCAGTTCAATATGGGGAAGACTGCAGACATAACAACTGGCCAGAAGGCCATTATTATTATCCTCCATAGGATGGGTGAGTCACAAAAGTTTATCGCTAAGGAGGCTGGCTGTGACCAAGCATATTGTGTTGAAGATTGACATTGTTTTGACAATACCATTTTTATTGATTTGATGTGATCCTATATTTTTTCTGAAAAAACTGAGAAATAGTTTGGGCTGATTTCTACACAGCATTCAATTTTTTTGAAATCCTGTTTTGGTGGGTTTTATGGGCTGGAAGATCAAATTATGTAAAAATAAAAAAAAACTTGTGGGCCCTGAATCTATAACCTACAACTTTTCCGGGCAGGCCAGTGGCTTGGAGTTTCCATGTTCTCCCTGTGTCTGTGTGGGTTTCCTACAGGTTCTCTGGCCTCCTCAAACAGTCCAAAAACATGAATTTAAGGCAAATTGGCTGCTCTAAATTACCCCATATACATGGCATGGGGAACCCCACCTGTGACCCTCATAGAGGATTACGCGAAGGATAGTGAATGAATGAATGTATCAACGTTTCCATTATATTCAAATTTTTTGGAAAGGGTCTGTATATTATTAATAATTAGAAACTGATGCCTGCACCTTTTTTTTTTACATGTGACTGTTGAATAAATGCATGTTAGGACACTTGTACCTTTTGGCTTCATGGCTAGACCCCTAATCTGTATTTTGCTTTATGTTACAGGATGCTTGTTAATGAACCTTATACATGTTATAGAATGTAATAGCTATTAGCTTTGATAGCTCTCTAATAGTAAGCTGTACATTCCTGATGCGCTTTATTCACTGTGGATATTTCTACAACTTGGCTTTGTGGCATTTGCAAATGTGATTTAGCATTGTGTTACAGTAAGTAAGCTGATAATGGTATTTCATTGTTATTATACAGAAACATGCTGTACTCTGGACATGAGTGCTTAGAAAATAATGATCTGAATTACTGCAGTAGCACGCTAGCACCACTTACAGGCCAAACAAGGCTAGCTCCACTTCCGATCTGCCCAGGGTCTAAGAAAAAGGTCTAGTATTTAAATACAAAAGTAATTATTTTAAAAAATAATAATGACTAGAGTGGAAAGGTGACTTTGTGGTTAGCCCTCCTGGCACTGGGGATCAAATTCAAATATTGGTAGAGTTGTCGTGTTCTCGCCGGGTCCAAGTTGGTTTTCTTTGACTGAACGTGCTCCTGTATCTTACCAGTGTGTGGTACAGTGGGAGGCATTGTCAATAATAAACTTCAGTTTAGATAGCATCCTAGACAAACCTACAGACTGTAGCCCATTTGCATTATTTTGCTTACCTCCCCTTGAATAAAGCAATAAGGTACAAGAGGGCGTGCATTATTGTGAATAAATCTCAAAAAAGAGGTGTTTTTTAGGCACGATGTGAAGCAGAGTGTAGCAACACATGCACAGCCTCAAATGCCTTATTAGTTTTATAAAACTGTTACAAACACACCATAGTCAAAAAATAAGGTTTGAAAAACAGGTTTTCCGTTTCTTAGACAATCAAAAACTGCCGTATAGTGGCCAATTACAGAACGCAGTTTGTAAAAAACATCAAATAAATAATGTATCGTATATCACATATTGATGAAAATGTGAAGTGGTCAAAGGTGTGCATTATTGTCAATAATGTCATGGCTGGACAAACGGCTCAGCCAATCGGATATAAGGATTGGAACTACCTGTTTTATAATTGTCTATAATTGGTCACGACCTTTGAATACCATCCCTGAGCAGGTAAAATGTGGTGCAGTGACAGTGATGAGGTGGTAGTTTGTTAATGTGTCCTCTTACTGGGCACACATATACATTATTGCTCTACATTTCAGATGTAAGATACACATTTAATTTCAAATATGGCTTTAATTAAGGGTGACATAGCACATTGACTCTTCACAAGTCAATACAGGTAAAGGTTTAAAATAGTTAAGTTAAAATAGTACTACACACAGTTAATGATTAGATTACAGTATTTAAAAAGTGACGCCAAAACATTTGACGCCCTCTCGTGGCTGGTTTTAGTAGCACATCCCCATATATCATTTTACCAGTTATGATTTATCAGTTCTTTAAGCTTATTATGTTACCACTGTATTGAGCTTAACAAGTATCTTGTTTTTTAGAAGTCATTGAGTGATAATAAATGAAAGAGGTAATGACACGATTGCCAATTTTAGAGATAGCTGAGTGCTAAATCTAAATCTCTACTGTGAATGTGCAGGCACTTATGAGCTTAAATGCTTAGCAAGCACTGGGTTTGATATCTTAAACGTATTATTTTTTGTTAGTAGCCTTATTTATTTATTTGTTGTTATTTATTTGCTAAGCTGCTTATCATATATAGTGTGGCACAAGAGTTCAGTGTATCCCTTCACTTATTTGAATCCGTTATCAGAAACCAGATAATTTTACAAACTGGACATTAATGCCCTTACTGTTGACGCTACCCAGTCGCTCAAGAAGAATGAGTCCCTGACGGAGCCAATGTCCTCACAAGGTTAATTTAAGCAATACCAGGGAGTTTTTACTTGCCACTGTCGCGTTATGGGGTTTTAGACTTTAATACTATATAGATACTTTAAGACAATATACTAATAAAGTGAAGGATAAAGATGAAAAGTTGAATTTGAACCTAAATTTACTTTTTATACCATGTAAACCAATTTAACACAAATTTAACACAAAGTAGGGGGCCACGTCATTATTTTTTCTTCTTTTAGACCTTTACTGACCCACCTTGCTGTGGAGTATTTTAATGCATGTGATGGAGCATTGTCCTGCATGAAAATCTTATTTTTATTGAAAGATACCAACTTCTTCCTGAACCACTGCTTGAAGAAGGTATCTTCCAGAAACTGGTAGTAGGTCTGGGAGTTAAGCCTCACTCCATCCTCAACCCGAAAAGGTCCCACAAGTTCATCTTTGATGATATCAGCCCATACCAGTACCCCACCTCCACCTTGCTGGTGTCTGAGTCGGAGTGGAGCTCTCTGCCGTTTATTGATCCACCCTCGAGCTTATCCATCTGGCCCATCAAGAGTCCATAAAACCTTAGAAAAATCAGTCTTAAGATATTCTTGGCCTAGTCTTGGCGTTTTATCTTATTTTTCTTGTTTAAAGGCAATCGTTTTTTAGCCTTCCTTACATTGGCCATGTCTCTGAATATCGCACACCTTGTGCTCTTTGATACTCCAGTAACGTTGCAGCTCTGAAATATGGCTCTGAAATATGGCAAAACTTCCCGCTTGATTTATATTATATATATTCGGGATATATATATATATATATATATATATATATATATATATATATATATATATCCCCCCC
>JAOUQT010004046.1:0-12485 GCA_025769995.1 Xyliphius kryptos | reverse complement strand
CAAGGTTATACACAGTGCACAAATCAAGGACAAGTTAGAATCTTCAACCTAGCAAGCATGTCAGTTGTTTTTTGAATTATGTTCTGATATGTAAAAATATATCATTCAATTAGAGGTTTATTTGGTTATTCACATGACTATAGACTAGACTTTAGGTAAAATTAAATACACAACAATCTTCAGAGTTGGCCTAAGAGAAATGCATCCACTTCCACTATCATAAAAGTACAGGGTAATATCCCAATGATGCCATAGTCATCTATGGCCAGGAGACGAGAGAAAATGTCTGTGCTCGCTGTGTATGGAGCATTAAATTATTGGGCTGGACTGAGCTGGGCTGGGCTGGGCTTGGCCGGGTCAGATGGATAGATGGATCAAATCCGAGTGTTTGCCTGCAACATGAAGATCAGATTGGTGCATAATAAAACCCCCTATAAAAAGGAGCGTTTGAGCATTTACTACCTCTGCAATATTGTATTGAAGATCGTTTATAATGATTAAAAATTCATTGTTTGCAAGTCTTCTCAAAGCATTATGTCTAACAGTGATGGATTTTGTAAGCCACAATTACGTTTCCTGATGAAGTCTCAAGGGTCATCATCTCCCTTAATAATGTATGTGACTTTTATGTACTTCACCAGTTGGACTTACCACAAAGCCATTACTTTAATTGTGCTCTTTCAGAGACTTCTCCTTTCACTCATAATTACGTTCACTCATTGATCATTGTCAGCATTGTGCCTGAACACTCGTGTATGTATTTTGATGAATAAAGCTGTTATTTGGAATGACATTCAGAGAATATGGAGGACACCCAGCAACAGACCGGATATACCCTGCATAATGGCACGTGAGTAAGATGAGTGATGTGTGATTGATTTATCCTGAATCAATCAGTGTGCATGAGCAACTAAGCAGTAACAGCGCATGACTATACACTAGACTGAAGCACTGAAGCAGCCTGCCAATTTTGACTTATTCAAGATTTGTTAATTTTTCTTAGACTAACCCATAATGAAATGCAGTCATGCAGCACAGTTTTGCAGTATGTTATGTGTGATTTTAGACTTCAAACATATTTGAGGGTACTATCATTAATCTGGAGTGATTGAAGAAAAATATCAAATGCCATTAAAATTAAACTAGGCCATTTTATTTTTTTTATATATTATTGTAAAATAAATTGATACATTGGATTTTGGAAAATTGAGATGCTTTCACTCTTCACTCTTCTCTAATCCTAAGATGTTTTCATTCTTCCATGAGATAAGAACAATTCCACACATATTTTTGATGTGCTGACACAAACCCTGCAGACTTTAATAGTGATTTCAATCTGTGCTAAAATACACCTATATGTTAAAGTAGTCTGCCCCATGGTCATATTCTGTGTCACACATGCACACTGCTGTCTGTGCGCAGGCCCGTTTCATGAAATTCAGGGAGCCCAAAGCAAACAAATCCCCAATACCAACAAGAACCCCCTCACATACACACTACAAATACCCTAATCTCTGTCCTGTTTTTTCGCCTTCCTTTCTTTTCTTTCATTTCATAATGCTGAAGCTTCAAATTTGCCCCAATCTCAAACCTGATTGGCTGCCTGCTCTCTGCAACTGGTGGGAGGGGCCCCCTTGAGGGAGATTCTGATTACAGTGTCATGCTCATGGACCATCACAGAATTTAAAGGGTCGCGCACACAGTCACTGTAATAAATTCTTAACCTGTCCTTGTCTGGTTTGCTTGCCCCATTGCAACTGCCCTGCGCGTACATAAAAACTACTAACAACTGGGAGTTAGGATGCATGTAATCTTTCATTTTTACATTCAGATTTTTAATTTTACTTTCTGTTCTACTGCATTATTTTTTTTTTAGAAAATCTTCAGACCCCAATCAGGTACATTCATTATGATGGCTACTATTCAGCATGTTCAGTGTGTTGAGTGAATGATGTTTAGCAATTCTGTCTCCGTCTTTAGCAATATTCTTATTTGTGATAGGTGTAAGTGAGATAGTACACTGCCAAGATCACAGTGTTAGAAGTGCACATCTAGAGTTAGCAAGAACATTGCCATTTCCGGAAAATTTGGATGCCTTAGGTGGTGTTAACATTCCCCTAGCTTCAGCGTTAAAGCCCCAGATGCAGAGTGATTGGGTCACAATTGTGCAAAATAAACACGCTGCTAATATTTTAGCCTGCTCATTGAGCACCTCTCCACTCCAGTCAATGTGTCCAATAAATTTGTTTTTCTCATTGAAGCACCCACTGGAAAACATGATCTGATAATAGGAGACTCTTTACTGAAGTTAGCTAAACATTTAAGTGCACCAGCAGTGAATAGGTGTATACCGGGAGCCAGGGTGCCGGACATAGCTGGTAATCTTACGGTCTTATGTAACAATTTTCAGCAGATATTTTTATGTTCTTCAGTTGATTATAGAAATAAACAGGAGGAATATATTCCCTATAATATTGTATTTATATTTGTTTGAGCTAAAACTGACTCCAGATCTTGTAGACCTAGTTGGGTTATTTCATTGCACATATCATAAGTGTGTGACATCATATGACTAGTGTTGCTGCTGACACTTTTAAAGTGCGCACAGTAACATGAGGCTATTAATTTTTATTAATAATTAGCTAGCATGTTTTAATTTTAGTTAGCATTTAGTTAGCATCTCTAAAAAATCATATAAATTTCCATCAATGACGGCAATACTTCTCTAAGAAAACAAGAAAACAAAGCTCTATATTTATTAAAAAAGCTGTTTGCTTGATTTATTGCTTTATTAATGTCATCTTCGACATTGATAGTCATGTTGATGACAGAAACAAGTTCATATTCATACGCAAGCACAACACAGTGGCAATTTAGCATCTCCAGTTCACCTAGCATGGGTGTATTTGGACTGCTGGAGGACCACCCGGAGTAAAGCCACGCAAACATTGGGAGAACATGCAAATTGCAGACAGAAAATGCGCCACCATGCTGCCCATAAAATAGTTAAAACAAATTAGTACTCTGGTGACATAGCGTAGAACTGCATCCCTGATTGACCGACTCGCTGACGTCACCAGAGGCATGCTGCAAGTCATTCTCTCTATCCACGTGAGAGCTCACAAATTGAGGAAGCATGACACCACAGGAAAAAAAAGATGGCACAGCATAGAAGAGCGAATTTACTGCGCCATGTCTCTGCAGTTTATATCTTTTGTTTAAGAATTACAGAGTCATATGAGGGGAGGTCACAAGGAGGTCGTATGTGTCAAGGGGATCATCAATTTCTGAAATTCAAAGTGAATAGCATACACTGTATGTGGTCATGGTAATTAATGATCATGGTCCTGGAACTTTCCATCAGTTCCATGGTTAAGCAATGACTGGCTTTGCTTTCTATACAACATTCTCTATATACGTTTGGGTTCTGATTACACAGAGAACAGAGAAAAATACCTGATGGGTGGCGAAGTGATAAACTGTTGCAAAATTCTGCATTTCTGAATTTCTGCAGATGTATTGAGTATGCATGAACAGATCTAAAATTTCTTACGAAATTAAACATATTCTATTATGTATTTACACAATAAATTAACTGGATATAATCCTTTCTTTTTTTGCTATTCTTTATTTCTCCTTTATGCATTTTTTAAAATGTGCATACGCCTGGGGCAGATGGTTGTGGTGTACCTCCTAATGTTAAGACCAAATATACACTCTAACTGCATACATATATACAGTTTACAAACAGTGCACATGGAAAATGCTGTAAGGAAAACAGATGTCTTAAAAAGTAAACGGGTTAAAATTCATCAACTCAGTTTTCTAAACATGAACCAACTCAGCTTCTGTAGCATATCACGCCCAGTATGTGGTTTGTTGTGGTTTGTGTGTTACTGATGGCAGAAATGCAGAGGTCACTGGGTTTTTCGTTTAAGGATGGACGTTTTTGGGGAAATGAGGTCGTCTTTAAACACACAATGATAACAGCTGTAACAGCTGTAACAGGTGTAACAGCTTCTTTCTTATCATTAAGCCTCTTTAGCTCAGTAAAGGGGTACATTGCATTATTTTATAACTGAAAATACTAAGTTAGCAATTTTACCTTATGCCCACAAATAGTAGAATAGTAGAATTGCACAATGAGGCTCTTAATGCTATACAATGAAAATGTTTTTTTTTTCTATACGCTCATCAAACACTTTAACAGGAACACTGGTGCACCTGCTCTCCTATGAGACTATCCAAACAGACAATCTAATGGCTGAAGCACAATGGAAAAATCATGCAGGTATACTCTTGTCAGGGAAGAAAAGAAATTGTTTCCTATTTTTATCCCCAGTCTTTTAGATGCCAGTTTAACATGACCATAAAATTGAAGAAAATTGAGTTAATTAGCTCAGATGTAGCCAGCGCCAGATTTTTGAACTCTGTTCCTAATAAAGTAAACCATTTATATAAAGTTGATTATTGATGATGTAATAATGATGCTACCCGGTCCAAGTTTGACTAATTACAGATGAAAAGCTCCATTCCGTTTCACACATGTATGAGATTTAGCATAGCTTTGCTTAGCTTGTGTGAACATTTTATCTAGTCATTGCTGAGTACTGATGAGTGCTCCTAATAAAGTGAACATTTTATTGTGCCATGGCTGAGGATCGTTATGTATGTTCCTAATGAAGTGGAATTTTTATATAAAGATGATTACTGATAATTTGATGATGATGATGCACATGGGTCAGACAATAACAAAATTAGTTTCTGGCGCTCAACAATTAACCATGGTACAGTTGAGAAATGTATACATATATGAGATTGCTATGGGGGCTTATCGTCGATGTGTGTGTGTGTGTGTGTGTGTGTGTGTGTGTGTGTGTGAAAGGCGGTCGATATGAAACCTGGCATGATTTACAAACCAAATATTCTGTCTCTGAAGCAACGAAGCTCGACCACTGATAGTACCTGAAAGTGATAATAAATACCTCTGCCATTGAGGTCTCACCTAATCTCACACACACACACACACACACACTCTCTAACTCTAAGGGGGTTATTTTTTTAGTTTTTTCTGCACCTCATATCAGTTTCTTCTTGTTGCCCAGAAACAGGGTTTTCTCCAGTGTAGGTGGTGAAGATGGAGGATGGAGACTTCCTCTTACTCGCATCACTATGAATAAATAACTATACACATCTGACCCATTAACTAGTGCAGACATGGTGGGCGTGGCTAGACGGTGGGCGTGGCTAGCCGGTGGGTTCTTATCGAAATATTTGCATAAAACCATTTTTGGCAACATGAACAACTTTATGGTGTCCCTCAAGGTTCAAGTATTTAAAGGAAGGTGTTGTTGCCTGGTGATGTTTGGATCTGGTCCACGGGACTGGTCACATGATGCAGCAATATCATCTATTTTAGAAACATCAGTAGAGTAGGGTATACCTCAAGGTTCAGATTTAGGGTCCGGTATCGTCTCGTTATGTCTTTGTATCCGATCCATGATGATATTGATGCATCAGAACCTTTTAATATGTTCTAGTATCCCACTCCTTTACTGCTGCGCCCTTTTTTATACCTCTCTCGTCCCTCGTTTACCTTTCGTGTCCCTCGTTTACCTCTCGCGTCCCTCGTTTACTTCTCTCGTCCCTCGTTTACCTCTCTCGTCCCTCGTTTACCTCTCTCGTCCCTCGTTTACCTCTCGTGACTTTCGTTTACCTCTCGCGTCCCTCGTTTACCTCTCAACCTTTGTTTATTTCTCACGTTTCTCATTTATCTCTCACGTTTCTCATTTATCTCATGTTTCTCATTTATCTCTCAACTTTTGTTTATCTCACCTCTCTCGTTTACCTCTCGTGACTCTTGTTTACCTCTCGTGACTCTCGTTTACCTCTCGTGACTCTCGTTTACCTCTCGTGACTCTCGTTTACCTCTCACGTAAACGACATGTGCTACATCAGTGATGTAATCATTAATGTCTACAATGTTAGTGTGAATTATTCCGTGACTCGGGAACAGGGGTTAGTTTTCCCTAATGCTCCGCCCCTTGTTCCGGTTCGGTGTGTGTTTTTTTTTTTTTTTTTAATGCCTTACTTTAAATATATTTGCATACGGCGTCTGATTGGCTGTTGTCTATAATTGAGCCGTTTCTGAAAAACACGTGATGACACGTTTGTTTAGAATTGAAATGAATTAAAAACAGACGTCAGTGGGTTCGAAGCCCCTCCCCCTTTTTTAATAAAAAATGGTTTGTTCCGTTTACATATTGTTTATTAACACGTCCATTTTTTTCTTTTCTCCGACAGAAACAGAATTTCCAGAGCCTCAGTTGCCCTCGCTTCAACAACAGCGACGACGGCTGTCAATCAAGCCAGAGCCCGCCGACTTTCTGCAGCCCCGTCCACCAGAGCGACAAACCGTACCCCCCCGGCTCTAAAGACGACGACTCGACCGTCATCGACGAATCGGACGCCGAATGGACCAACGGGAAGGAGCGAGAGCCTCCGTGGGCGGACCTGTGCGGGCTACGACGCGACGTCCTGGGCGGAGAACTCGATATCGAGCAGATAGAAAGGAATTGATGAGATTTGTGACTCAGGAGAGACTTGGGTGTACAAATGTAACTGTGGGATGTTGGGACGAGACCCCGGTTAGGACCAATCTGAAAATAAATAAATAAATAAATAAATAACCAGTTATGGGGTTATTGATCATGCTCTGGTGCAGAAATTGTAGCTTTTCTTGTTTATTTTTCATAAAGGAAGTATAGACGACGGCGTACGTTCTCGGAGTCTGACCTGTCTGTCTGTGCTGAATGAAGAGTGAACAGGGGTGAAAGGTCAAAGAATCTTTTTTTTTTTCCCTTCATTCTGCTCTGTTCATCCAGAAAGTACACGGCAGCAGGAGGAACGACAGGAAAGAAACGAGAAGGATCCGAGAGCCGGGATTGAAAAAAAAAAACTATTGAACTTGCACTGTCATTGATGCACACACACACACACACACACACACTTCCCGCAGTGAAAAGCTTGGAACAGGTTTCCGGTTTCATTAATGAGCTTGAATGTTGATTTCGAGTTAAAATTCTTTAAATTTCTACAGCGTGTGAGAGAAAGTCTTATTTCTATACCAATAAACAACGTCTACAGTGTGTTTGTAAAAATGGCTTCGTGTGTGTGTGTGTGTGTGAGAGAGTGGGATTCTTGACAATTCACCAGCATTGTGAAGACGTTTGGTGTAGTAAGGACATTTTTGTCTGGTCCTCACAATGAAAATCTTTGGGGTTTAAGGGTATAGCATTAATGAGGGGACGGTTATAATGGAGTCTACGGATTGTCCTCATGACCCTTGTGTGTGTGTGTGTTTGTGTGTGTGAAGACATTATTCATTCCCATAATTCCAGAGGTACAGTTTGGAAGGTGTGGTTTATGTCGAGTGTAAATACGATAGAAGGGTAGATTTACAATTATGACGGTACATTGGGCGTCGTGTCTCGTCAGGTTGGCTGCACAGGTGTGCGCTGTGGGATTGGAATAAACTGGCTGAGCATCTCAGTCTCTTGTCATGTGTTGCAGCGCCGGGGTGAGTAGAACTTGTTACTGAATAGATGGACAGAATGACAGACATTTAGACAGATGGAGAAATAATCGATCAGGCAGAAATAATCGAACACAGAGATGTTTAATAAGACAGAAATAATCGAACACAGAGAAATGGATGATCAGACAGAAATAATCAATCAGACAGAAATAATCGAACACAGAGATGTTTAATCAGACAGAAATAATCGAACACAGAGAAATGGATGATCAGACAGACATAATCAATCAGACAATATGGTAATATAAGAACAATGGTCGATGTCCTACACCATTAGCACTTTGCGATGGGTGGCTGCAATGGTGTGCTCTGTAGCATAAGGATAAGCTGACTGAGCATCCCAAACTCTTGTCAACTCACAATGTCAGATGTTTGTGTCTAGTTCCTAAAAAAAAAAAAAATGCATTGCAGTTGTGTCGTATTGTTGCAGAACTCCGATAGATCTGATGATGAGGATTAAATACAGGATATAATCAAGTTTTTGTCCATAATAAACAAACCGGATGGAGGGAAAAAACTCCCTGAGATGATACGAGGAAGAAACCCTGAGATGATAAGAGGATTCATAAGGGAATCACATTGTAATTTGGGTGATAACAGGTAACCTCTCCGAAAGTGAGATAACATCTCTGAGATTATTGTGTCCACCATCTTGAATCTTTCATGCGGACACTAGAAAGAATACGTTTGTAGAAATGATGGCGATGTTCATTCATTCATTATCTTCCGCTTGATCTTTGTAGGATCACGGCCCAGCTATTGCAAACCCAGTGCCCACCCGGAAAATAAGGAACAATCCTAGCCAGGGTGCCAATCCTTCATCGGGCACACCTCAAGGTGTGAGATGCCAATGAACCTAGAATAACCTGGAATACGTGTCTTTGGAATGCGGGAGGAATTAAGGCAAGGTCCATAAAGTTCTTGGAGAGATCTCATCACCTTTCTCTTAAACCTTCATCCATCACTGTATTATTACCCACTGGTCTTTATTGGGAAACCTATGTCGACCCATGTCCATTGCAGCAGCTCTAGCAGTTCACCTCGCCTCTCAGATTAACTCGGATGTTTGTCGATGGTTCCTTCATTCCTAGTTCTCTGGTGATACTGTGGTACAACGCATGAGTGCAGCTCTTCCTAAAACACCAACCCCCACGTATCTAGGCTCTGAGGTTGCCAAGAATCACCGGTTATAACATGATGGTCTGCTTCACTTCACGGTAATCGTGATGGCGGAGCTTTAAACCGGTTGATTGTGTCAGATCATTACGATATGTAGGATTTCCGCGGCTCATTAAAGTGCCATGTTTATTTAAAATAAATAAAAGTATAATGTTTTCCCCCGATGTAAAACTACACCATCGGGGGGGTAGAATCTGGCAACCTGCAGCTTTCCAGAACTTCTCTTGCGTGATTAAAACTTTCTGAACTTCCATGTTTGTTTTTTGGTTTTTCTGCTTGATTTCTCACACACTGTAAGACTGTGTCCTTGAGTGAAGAGTGTGTGTGTGTGTGTGTGTGTGTGTGTGTGTGTTCGTGTGTGTGTTAGTACGGGGGACCTCCCTTTTGAGCTTGTTCAAGGATTTCTATGTAACCTGACCTACTGAGATCTTTTCTCATGTGCTGCCCTGTTCATAGACAACATGGCTGCTCCTACACACACATACATGAGTGCACACACTCACTCGAGCACACACTCACTCGAGCACACACACACACACACTCCGCACAAAGAGTCTTTATTAAGCTGGTGAACTCGGTCAACAAGAGCAAATATGCAAACCTGCTTCTAAACCCATCAACCGCTTTTATACTTCAGTGTGTGTGTGTGTGTGTGTGTGTGTGTGTGTAGGTGCACACGCATGTTTAGGAAGTGAACATAACTGGCATGGGTCATTCCATCATTCCAAATCTGGATAATTTTGTAAAAATGTTGCTTTTAAACGTCCCTGGTTTTGTATTTCTGGGATACTGGGAGATTCATAATGAATCATCAACCCGGGGGCATTTTCCATCCATGCCCGGGCATATTCATTGCATTCTAAGGCTTCTAATGTCCATCCCGGGGCTTCAAATGTCCAGTTTGCGTCTCTTTACCAGCGTAGGCACCTTCAATCCAGTTTTAGTGTATTTTTCTTCAGTCATTCCACTGAGTCTAGTGGCATCTTACCACGTCGAGTTTAGGGCATTGACTGTCCAGTATCCAGACTGGTGCTTCCTCTGTGTAATCTGGGGCTCCTGGATTCACGTGTAGATCATTTACAATGAAATTTAATTAGATTTTCCATTGGTCCTCCATATTTAACCCGTGCCCAGAGAGGTGAGCTGACTCCATAGTGCCCACGGAGCAACCGGAGGTTAGGTGCCTTGGAGCATCGTTTGGCGGCATCAGGAATCAACCGGGTCGTAAGGCTGGTGCCCCGATTGTCCCCAATCTGCCCTCGTTGACCGTATAATGAAACGAGATAAGAACATTGAGTCTCCCACAGTTTACCGATGTGCTGATTACAACAGGATATTCCTGATTGAGCGGGACAGCAGTGTGTGTGGGACGCTACGTCCTGAATCACTTTCAGATGATTTCCTCTCTTCCAAGAGGAATGTGTTCGGAAAATGAAGGCATCCACACTTTGTCTAGCCGGATAAAGAAAGATACAAAGAGAAAAAGCAACCAATGATGAGTCTTCGTTCCACTGTCCACTGTCCACTGTCCAACTCTTATCCAATATTCAAGATTATGTATCGTCACTACGCCTGGGTTCAGAACAAATTCCTGCTGGTGCAGTCTGAAGCTTCTAACATTCGGTTTTCTGGACCGGAGATTATTCCATCTCGTGGTCAGATCTTATGCATCTTTGCTCTAGAAGTGGACAACCAGAGCCATATAGTTTTCTATCCAGACGTCCATCCTTGAGCTTGGGCCATTTAGAGATCCTGTCAGCCCAGGCACCCAGCTTGGTACTAACCTGAGTCTGTATATATAATAATAATAAGTGATACTTTATAGATCCCTGCATCTAACCCATCTGTAGGGGTGCACTTTGAACGCCCAAAGCGGTGTGCTGTCCCCATTGAGGCATAGAGGTTGCAATTGGGGGGTCACGTGCCTTGCAAAATATGACTTGCATGGAGTAGGGATCGAACCAGCTATTTTGTGGTCCCTAGCCCGCTATTCTGTCCATCAGGCCATGGCTTCCCTTAAACATGGCACTGTAATTGATCACCAAACATCTCTTTGCATATTCCAGCTTGTTAGGAAGCCGGGGTCAACGGTCCAACCTTTTATTCATTAGCCAAGAGCCTTAACCATTGAGCTGGCAAGCTGCATATTGGCGGTTGACCTTTAACCTAAGAAGGTTTGGTTTTGAATGGAATTGCTGGGTGGTGCTGGGACTTGAACCACCAACATTTCGCACCATTACTTTGGTTTTGGGGCATGGGTAATTCAGTGTGGGTTGATGCTGGATTTTGGAATGGATGGAGGTTTTTGGGGTCAAGAGGGAATAAGAAGGATGCATGACCTCTGTACAGTTGATCTGTTTGGTAAATAAATAATGATGGAGTTGAATTTGTTTGTTGTCTGTTGCCTTATGTTAGATCTAGGTTTGGGATCCTTATCTAGATCCTTATGTAGGTTAGGATCTAGGTTTGGGATCCTTATCTAGATCCTTATGTAGGTTAGGATCTAGGTTTGGGGCTTTGATAAGGAACTAGAATGATTCTTCTAACCACGTAGGATATTAGAGTTGTAGCAAGAAGCATGTGTCAGATGTTATGCTGCAAAGACTATTGGTGTTTAAACGCCATGTGGTTGGGGAACAAGTTCTGTCTTGAGGGTGTAACCTGACACTCTTTGTATGTCTCTCTCCCACAAGCATCCATCACTCTGCTACACACAATCTGTGCCGGAGGTCTGCGTTGTGGGTGTGAGGTCATGTGGTGTCAGTCTATAGCATGGGTAAAATGGTAATGTAGCATTTTCAGACTTGCGTCACACGCGGTGACATTCAGATCAGAGATCACTGCAGAACAGAGCAGCGTTATTTTCTCGGGGTTTACGACTGCCCTCGCTGTAACTGCATTTCACCGTCCCGCAGCGCACACTACTGCACCCATGTTATGTTCTGTTTCATCGCCCACGTGCCATCTGCAAGACTTCTACATCTGCGTGGTTTTCCATGTGGAACTGAGGAGACTGTGTTTAATCTCAGGTTTGAGGATCATTTTCAGGGTCCTGTTGGTCAACCTTGGGTTTCTCATGTCACTGGTCAAAGTGTAGGCATTGCTCTTATCAGTCTGGGGATACTTCTGTTGTCACTGGCACTTCTCCCATTCAGCCTGAGGCTATCTGCTGTTCATCTTGTCATCCAGCCTTGAGGACAGTCTGAGACTTTCCTCTTCCTCTCTTACTTTCCCCCATGTTCTGTCTATCCTGTGGCCTCTTTTCATTCTGGGGCCACTCAGAATGTGTCCAGCCAGAGTCGTCATCTTTTTAGCCCGGGTTCTCCATTCCATTGGATAAAAGACAGGTATTCACAGTTACTGTCTTAACCGCTATACATCGCAGGGTTTGTTCTATACGGCTACTTTGGCCCCTCTGGTGTTATTTTTAGGGGTTAGTTCGGGGCGTCTATACAAATTAGGACCTAGTCTACGAATACTACTGTCCAGATTATGGTTTAGTCTGGGATTTCTTCTGTCTCTATAAATTCTTACTCTAAATTGGGGCTTATTATGGGACTACTACTGTCCAAAGTAGGGACTGGGGCATCTTCTGTTCATCTTAGTCTCATTCTGGGGCATCTACTTTTCCTGTTAGTCTTAGACTGGGGCATCTTCTGTTTCTGTTAGTCTCAGTCTGGGGAATCTTCTGTTCCCGTTAGTCTTAGAC
>JAOUQT010004040.1:0-12485 GCA_025769995.1 Xyliphius kryptos | reverse complement strand
GTACTGTTTGCACTAATGCACTTTAATGTTGTGTGTAGCACCTTGGTCTGGAGGAACATTGTTTAATTTCACTGTGTACTGTAACACTGTATATGGCTGAAATGACAATAAAACTACTTGAGACTTGAGACTCCTGCGAGTTATGAGTACTTTTTATATTTGCACACACCCCATCTCCAGGTATCAGTGTGCATATATGACACCAAATATGACCACTGGGCAGACTAGTTTATGACCATAAAAAAGCATCTTTTGGCATGGATTGAAATCTCTATTAGAGTTAGGGCGATAAACATACAGAGGAACGTCTTCATTGAACTGCCCCTATATTGCATGACAAGAAACTCAACTAGACTCACCAACATAATCCAAAATTTAATGTTAACAGACCAAAAATAGTTGGAAAGCTATAGTTACATATAGATGTTACAATCATGTTATCAAAAATAAACGTAGAGCAATGATTTACTAAGGAACTGCCCCACCTAATCACATGGGCAGCAAGTGCCTGGTTTAGCATAAAATGTATATGAATGTGTAACAACACATTTTTATTCACATTCTGAATTCAGTACTACAGTTTCATATAACTGGCCTGATGGTTATTATCAATGCGTATTGGCTTTCAGCTCTAATGTTTACTAAAATCATAATATACCAGTCATTCAAACTTGATTCTGTTTTACAATTTCCAATGAGTATAAGTTTGAACTATATTTTCAACTAGACTGTTTTCCAGAGACAAATTTGAAATTAAAATAAAAGTCATTTAAGAAAAAACACACGTGAAGTAATATCATTTTTTGTCCCGTCACAAAGTGACAAAAGTTAAAAATATTATATAAATGTATTCGACCTCAGTCTTTGGAATGTCATTTTCATTAGGATATTTTTTCCATGTCTTTTGGAGTGATTAAATGTCTTCAGGATCCTCAGGCAAATGAGCCAGCGTTGAAGTGCGATTGTAGGTTTGAGAGCTTTCCATTACTAATAGTCTAGGAGGCATAGGCCGTAGAAATGATTGGTGTCTGGTCTTAAGGGCCAGATAAGTATGTTTGAAAGTTTTTAGTAATGAGGACTGAATGTAAAATAGCAATATTATGTAAATCTTAACAGACCTTATAGACGTCCCTGACCTTTTCACATCCACAATAGTAAGCCAATTTACCTCCAATCATAATATTTACTAACTGCTAGAGGTACAAATACCTAAATTCTTTACTGAAGTAAAAGTGGCAATTAATCATCTTTGAAGTATAGAGGAAAGATCTTCTCCTAAGGAAGCAAGATCAAGTTGAGGAGTAGCATGATGATGTCTGCTATAGGTAAATGCTAATCGTTAGCTAGCAAAATGATTTGTATAGTTTAACAGCATGTTACACACAAGGTTATTTTTGACACCTGCTAAGTTTGCATTAAACAAGTCTGGTTTGTATTTTGTAGTTTGCCTAATATGCTTTTTAACTTTAGAAAAAAGACCGTTCAGACATGGGGCAAACATGCAAACTCCACACAGAAATGATCCAGGCAGCCCTATGTCAGGAACCCCTAGGGGATTTATGAAAAATGGTGATCAACAGCTTTCAGTGACAGCACATGTTTACGGAAGCAGGTTTTACGGCACTTCTACTTGAAGTAACGATTGCCGGCAGTTTTGAATTCGCGTTCAGTTGTTTTGTTCAGTTCAGTGCGTGGAATTTTTCATGTCACATTGAGACTAACTCCTTGTTTTGTGTTTTTCAATGTTACAAGTTTATTTCTTTGTATATTTTCTAAAAGGATCATTATTTAAATACCTCTCTGCGTTTACTGCTGTCTTCTCCTGTTTGTTCCTGAACCTGAGTTCTCGTTACACCCTACCAGGAATCAAACCCAGATCATTCTTACTGCCACAATACAGAATTCAATATACAAAAATATAAAGTATGGTGGAATTAAAAAAAAAATCAGCTATAAAAAGGTAACTGCTGACAAAATATTTTTCTAATTCATGCATTGATCCATTATCTTCTGTGTAATCCATACAGGGTTGTGGGCCGGCCGGTGCCCACCCGGCAGCTCTGGGCACAACGAAAAAGCATAGAAAGGGTACCACTTCATCTTAAGGCAAAAACAACCACACACAGTCACACACTAAGGGCTACTTTAGAGACATTGATTAACCTAAAGTGAATGTCTTTGGAAACCGGCGCACCCGGAGAAATCCCATGCAAACACGGGGAGAACATACAAACTCCACAGAATTTTCCCACGTGAGCCCACTCAGGGATTGAAATTATGTCATTCTTTCTGTGAGGTGACAATGCTACTCACTGCAGCACCGTGCTACCCCTTTTTAATTAGTCAAAGACACTTTTCCACTTTGCATCAGTCCATTTCAGATGAGCTCAGGCCCAGCGAAGCCGGCAGAATTTCTGATTGTTGTTGATACGGGGCTTGTAGATGAGTTATTACCCCCTTCTCGGCTTTGAATCTTGTGCTTTATGTGCTTTATAAAAAGCACACTGTGTTCTATTTCTGTCGTTTTTTGTTGGTGATATGCCTTAACTTCCTATTGTTCTTTGGTGGCAATCTGCTTTAATTTCTTATTGCCCTCTGGTGGCAATTTGCTTTGACTTCCTATTGTCCTTTGGTGGCGATCTGCTTTAATTTATTTTTGCCCTTTGGTAATGAGCTGCTTTTATTTAAAAGCTCTTTATTTTATATTTAACTGAGTGGTGAAGATATATTCGCAAGAGTTAATAAGTTTAAGACTGGCCATCAGTGGGCTCATTCAGTGATTTCCCTTCATCTCTTTATTTATTATTTATCTCATATATATATATATATATATATATATATATATATATGTGTGCCTTTTTATGGCCTTCTTTTAGCTATTTTTTAGCTTTCTGTTTTCATACTTTGCACATCCAGATTAGCTCCACAGGATAGTGCACTCTCAGTGCCAAGAGCTTTGTTGGTTTGAGTCTAGTGCTTGATGTGGAATACAATAACCTTTTCTCTTCCTATAATAATTTATTATTTTCTTTTTCCCTTTTCTTCATTTTATTTTTCAGTCTACATGATTGGGTCGACCTAAGTGGTCCTACAGTGTAGGAAATAATTCAAATAAAAAAACATTGAAGAGGGTGGTCCCTATTTTGACTAGTACTGTATGCTACCTTTATATTCATTATAAACAGGTGTGATACTGTAATTTGTATTATTAATACAATGCCACAATTACTGTTTATTCAATATACTCTATATCAATATTCATGGAATTTGGCAAACGATATTATCCAGTGCGACATTTACATATATCACTTCATACAATTGAACAGTTGAGGGTTACGTACCTTGCACAAGGATCCAACAAAAGCAGCACGGTTGTGGTGGGATTTAAACAACCTGTTTGTGAGCGGACCAATGACTAATGGTCTTCCAGTCCAACGTATTAACCACGGAGCTACCTGACCAAATTTATGCCTTTGTCTAAGCCATAATTGTTTACAGATTGAACTGTGTTTGGATTGTTATTTCTTTTTATTGTATATTTGGATCACATTTTTGAATTGTTGAACTGTGTTTTAAATAAACTTCACTTGGTTCCTACACCTGATTGTGAGCTGATTGTGTTCAGCATGAAGAAAAATAACCATACGTCCAAGGTTCAAGAGTGTCAGTATTGTGGTATGCCATGATCACTTTTCTCATGACTTTTTTCTTTTATGTATTTCTCCATAGAGCTCTGGACAACTTGCTCCTATATATTACAATGGCCTTCTGGTGCAATGTTCAGTTTTGGTCTCAGTTCCTGGAGGAATATTACATTACATTTATAAACCTGACAGTGAATATATATTTTTGTAATACTGAACTTAAAAAGTCAGACGCCAGTGGAGTTCTAACTGGAAATGCTTCACATGTAGCCTGTGTGATTGTAGAAAATTATTGCTCCTCCGATGCGTTCTTTCCCAGATCTGTTCACTACTACGCATCCAGTCGTTCACAGCTGTGACATAAGATTGAGTAGCAGACCAGGGCATCAAGGGGGGTTGGTAATCTAGAATACACTGGAATGGAGTCTTCCAAGGTGTGCTTGCCCAGGACATACTTTATTTCCATTTATTAAAGTTGGCAAACCTAAACAGAAGTTTGGAATAAGAATCCAGGTTCATTTTAAGATAGAAGAAAAGCTGTGTTTTAAGATGGAATTATAAATTTTAACATAAACTAAAAGCCAGATTTTTCAGTAAAACTAATAATAGATAATGAGTTGCTGCATTGATACAATATTTTTCCAGTGACATACAGTATAACAACCACACACTGTAAATACAGTAAATAACTTATTTTTACAGTGTGGGTAGACAGTTGAACAGTATTGTGTTTGAAGACTTTTGTCTCATACTCAGCTTATATTTTATTCAGAGTCAACATGAACAGGAAAAAAATATGTAAGGCATGATAAGGCATGATAAGCAATAAAGACACTGTAAGGTTTTTAAGATTTCAGTTCATTGAAGCAAGTGCCTCCCTTTTACTGGTTTTACTTAAAACCATGACACTGACACCATGACAATTGAACCCCCCTCAACCCCCCAATTGTCATTTTATAATTCACACCCTGTTCATTGGTGTGTTTTGGGCATAACGTGCAACAAACCAATCAGCGTGTCACTTGCCATTCCATTTATCAGTGTGAGTTGTCAGTTGTCATAAATACAGTGGGATTTATTTTTATTAATTAAAAATTAATACCTGAACACACCTCATTTTGAGAACACCACACCCCTCTTTATAAATATATTCCCAAGCACTGTTGCTATTTAAGGGACAAAAGCATTAAAAAAATTGTTAAGGGGTTGTAATATATTTCCAAACAGTTTATGCCAATAAAGCATGAGTTATTTGGGGAGGGAGTTTCCTGGGCTTGAGGGCAGGAGGAAAGAACATTGAGTGGTTACAGGATGTTTACCTCTTGAGAAACCTTTCTCGATAATGGATACCCAAGGATACCTTTCTTGCTCATGGTGTGAGAAAGAAAACAATGAAATGTGAAGTGAAAAAAAAAAGATTAGTGTGTGCTGGAACAGTGGCACAGAAGAGCTAGTTAATAACTGAATAACAAAATATAAAAAAGCGTGTAAAATTGATTCAATTATAGCTAAAGTGAAATAATGAAACATTCTCCTGTGGTGATTTCGCACAGATGTGTGACATAGACATACAAAGACATTGGTCTACAACAGTAACAAGTTTCAAAAGCAATAAAGTTTGCTTTGCATGGTACAGGTTTAACTTGCACTTCTAGATGGAGCGATTAAATGTGTTTACTGACTCTGGTTTTCTGAAGTGTTCCTGAGCCCATGTGGTAATATCTGTTACAGAATGATGTTGGTTTTTAATGCAGTACCGCCTGAGGGATCAAATGTCATGGGCATGCAATGTTTTCGGCATTGCCGCTTATTTGCAGAGATTTCTCTAGATTATCGGAATCTTTTAATGACATTATAGAGTATAGATGATGACATCCCTAGAAACACTGTTCTTAAAGTTTGGGACTATGGACTGCTCACACAGTTTTTCACAAAGTGGTAAACCTTACCCCAGCCTTTAGGTGATGCTCCCTTTATACCCAATCATGACACTTACCTGTTTCCAATTAACCTTTTCACCTGTGAAATTGTACAAACAGGTGTCTTGCAGGCATCAATTTAAAAAAAGTGAAAAAGTTTATCTGTTTGAACATTAAATATCTTTCCTTTAAATGTATTCAACTGAATATTGGTTCAAAAAAATTTGCAAATCATTGTATTATCTTCTACACAATGTCCCAACTTCACTGTATTTGAGGTTGTACTTTTTCATTGCAGTTCAATTATGGTTGTATTCATAGTTGGCTATTTAGGTCTATTTAGTTGGCTATTTAGGTTTTTACAAACCCGATTCCAAAAAAGTTGGGACAAACTACAAACTGTAAATAAAAACGGAATGCAATAATTTACAAATGACAAAAACGGATATTGCTATAAGAGGCTGAGATCATCTGAGATCAGATGAATCAAAATTTGAAGTTCTTTATGGAAATCCAACACATTTTCATACCATCAGAGATGCAGGCTTTTGTCGTTTTCCTCTTTAGGCCAGAGGACACAACAACCATGATTTCTAAAAGCAATTCCTAAGTTATATCAGCATGAATGAGGTCCATGAAACATAATCATCTGAGAGATTAGAGATCATAGATGTTCAGCTTAGGCTTCATCTTCGTGCCTTATGCATTGAAATTCCTCCACATTAAGTAAATTGTTTAATATTAATGAAGAGGAAGAGATATACAACACACACCATTATTTCTTTGATTGAGTGTGTCATTAAGCATTTTAGTAATATTATCATGCATTTTTGAAGAACTGGATATCCCGCTCAAAAACTCAGATATTGTAACCAAAGCAGGAGGCAATCATCTGCTTGAAAAAATGTTCCTTGGAATGCCTTTCAGGCCCAAAAAGCAGTTGCAGGAGTTTGGCCCCATTTCAAACTAAGTACACTTTTAAAAATAAGGCATTTCATTAGTTAATTTAATTAAACCTCTTCTACAAATAAAGAAAAAAATATATGATTATGGAGTGAACTTGAGTTATAATAATATTCACTAATATTCACAGTGATATTTAATGTGCCATATTACACACTATTATACTTTTTAATCATTTGGAAATTAAATTAAGGTTCTTTTTTGACAAATCTTGCTGTATACCAGGATTGTTAAACAGAATATTTTCACTGTTGTCAAAATTTCTTCTTCACGGTGCCCCAATATATTTCGCAATATTACACCATTACAACAGAAAAAAAAATATGGACATGCTATTGCAATATTTCATACAGCGTAAGGCTCTATATTAGCTATAGTTTGTTTTTGACTGACAAAACACTCAGTGAGTTTGTATCAACCCATATCCCTCAATACTAATACTGAATAATCTATCAACCAGTGATTGATTGAACTGTGAATTTAAACCCTAGGTAAGTTGAAGTGATCTGATAACTGAGCCACTTACACTGCTGGATAAAGTCGAGTTTGAACAATAAAGAAATGTGTTCAGTCAAAACTCACCAGGTTTATAATCAATCATGCAAGCTTTCTTATTCCTGCAGCAATTTTGCTTCAAAACAATATGCCTATGTTATTTTCTGGTTATTGCTTCTACAGTTATGGAAGTTGCATTATTTTTGACACTTTAATGTGTAAATGAGTAAATTTGGCACACTCACCCTGTGTGCAAGTAAAAATTCTTCACCCTGTGAAAACGCTCATCCAGGAGTATACAAAGCATTTTTTAGGCAGCAAATCCTATAATTACTAACACAAATATATATTTTTTTGCTTTAAGGATCAAATGTATAAAATCAGCAGAAACCTTAACTGAGATCATTATACAAGTAGAAAATGACTGTATTTATAATGCTAGAAAATGTTATTTTACCCATATTATTTTAAGCCCTTTCAACTGTACTATGAGTTTTATGCAATAAAGGCCACGATGAGTATCAGCAACTATAGGTTACATTTCAGATGATATTCAATTCAATTCAATTCAATTTTATTTATAAAGTGCTTTTAACAATGGGCATTGTCCCAAAGCAGCTTTACAGAAAATGTTTTATTCCAGATGAGTATCAGATATCATACTATTAGAATGTTTTTGTCTCTGTTAATAGGCATTTTGTGAGTCTTTATTTCGAGCCTCCTATTATCATTATTAGCATTTATTATCAAGAAAGTCATAGGCTTGTGGTTCAGGAACTAGCCTTGTGACTGGAAGGTCCCCAGTTTAATTCCTGGTAATTAAATAATTACTGATACAGCTAAAGTTGCTCCGGAGCTGCTCACTGCCCCGGAAACGTGTGCGCATGGGTTAAATGCGGAGGACCAATTCCAGTGTGTGCAAGCATAGTGGTTTCATAAGGTTATCTACAAGCTAGTTAGACTGCAAGTGTAATCCTCATGCTCAAAGCATGTGTTTTGTATTGGTACAGCACGGTATTGGTACAACTTGTGTATTGTCTGAGTGCATTAATTGACAGTGTGTTGGACAAACAGAAACTATGATAAATGCACAAATTCCAAACAGATTTAATAAAAAAGTATATAATTACATTACATAATAAATGTAATTTAGATTCGGGTAGGTTGGGTAGCCAAAGTTAAAACAAAGTATGTATGACGCTAAAAACACATCAAGCACCAAGAAGTCTGAAAAAATTCAAAGGATGAAATAAATCTTAACTAGCATGTTACCAGCTAGTACTGTATTTGTAAACATATTAGCTTTGCATTCTACTTCTGCTTCTGACTAGCAACAAAGGGAGTATACATTCCCATAGCTAATTTTCTGCTTGATTGTAGATGGGTTTAAGTATTAAGAAATGGCTATATATAAACTGTACTAATAAGCCACTTACCTAGGAAGTCAGGCATTATGAAAATTGCACAAATGGGGGCTGATCTAAAGACAAAAACATGCCAGGAAAAGAGTAAAAAATCCCGGAACCTTCAAAACAGTGAATCAACTAGGCTCAGTAATAAGAGGATGTTTAAAAACACGTGATGAATAAAGTTTCAGATGAAACATTTAATAAGCATATCAATTTTGAAGTAACTGTGAATGGGAGTGAATTAAAAGGTTTAAACTGTGAAATTTGGAGTATGTAATCTCTTGGTGTGGTGGCATTTTTCATTGGCGGTGCCTTATTGACAAAAATACCTGGTGAGTAATAGAACTATTTCAAATAGTTATAAAATTAAAACTTATTTGAATATGTCAAATATGGTGACCACAGATATATGAACTCAACATATTTCACATTTCTCTATTGGCATCCATGGATGTTTGTAAACCCATTCATGCCAGATATGCTGAAGAGACCCTGATCCAAGGTAAAATATAACGTGTGTGATACAAGCTAATACAACATGAAACTTTATGAGTTGATGCATCTAAAGCAGCCGATGTGTAAGAATATTTTAAAAAATTCACATCCGACAAACTGGACTACATCCAACTGCAGTGACCCACCTGGCAAAACATGAGACTCGGCTATGACTTTGTTTTCACATAGACATGGATTAGAAACAGAATTCTGGATGCCGCCACACTGACAAGAAAAATTAGTGGGTGAATGTATGTTTAAATTAACAAGGAAAGGAAAAAAATTAAACTATAGTTAATGCATATTTTATTTTTATTTTCCACAGGAGTTCATCTCAAACCCCCCAAGCCAGAATACCTGGCCAGTAGGAGGCATCTCTGCTCTTCAGGATTGTTTTGAGTGCACTGAGTATGAAATGTTCAAGCAAGGTACTCAGAAGTAGTGGCTCAGTGGTTGAAGGCTCTGGTTACTGATGGGAAGGTTGGCATATCAAGCCCCACAAACTCTTAATGGTACTTACGCCAGGGCGCCATACTGCAGCTGTCCCTTTAATAAAAAGCATTTCATGATAGGCTGTAACATGTATAACTTCAGGTGCATCTCATTAATTTAGAATATCATCAAAAAGTTAATTTATTTGAGTAATTCAATACAAACAGTGAAATGCATATATTATATAGATTCATTACAAACACAGTGATCTAATTCAGGTGTTTATTTAGTGTTATTGATAATGATCTCCCCTGTATTTCCTTAATGACTACTTTCCCTTTAGGTTTACCGCATCATCATGTCAATGGTTTTGAGAGGCTCATAATGAGACACGTTAAAACAGTAGTAAATTCTCACTGGACCCCCTTAAGTTTCAACTGTTTCACAGATGACACGATAGTTACAACTTTCCACTGGGCTCTCTCCTGCTTGGACATATGACAGACATGAATGACCATAGACCCAAACACTTCCCTCTGCAACAACATCTCCATCACCACCACAATAAACCCTTATGCCCCTCAAAGTTGGGTGCTCATTCCACTGTTGCTTTTTCTGCTGACACACTACTTTGCAGAAATAAACAGCTACCACATCATTAATTTCAGTGATGTCAGCAGATCAGGTGCAATAGCTAAAGGACTTGTGTAAACTAAAGGACTTGTGTAAACTAAAGATATGGTTGTTTACTTAAGAAGAAAACAGTGTCCACTCTTCACCTTACAACTACGGCTCTTCTGGGAGTTATTTTACAGCATCAAACTCCTATGTGTTCACATAGCAGAGAGCTATTATCCAACAGGTTGGCTTAGCCAGCACAATGGCTGATCACACACAACCCTCACACACTCGCTTCACCCTCCTGCCATCTGGAAAAAGGTGCTGAAATAGACAGGCTCTTTCAACAAGACTGTGTACCGGTTTTGTTTCACAACCCACTAGACTCCTCAATAATTAAAAGCTGTGGCAATACTACATGCACACTTAAAATAAGCTCAACTGGACCAAACACTGCACACAGCGACGCTGAACCATACATTTCACACTGCACGATAAATTTACTGGTCAACACCACAAATATTTTAAATATTTACATTGGTTGTATTGTTTTGCATTGTTCTGTCCTGCATTTTCTGGCACTAATTAACACACAAGCACTTTTGTATAGTATTTATTAATTAATTTTGTGTTGTCTAGCATTATACTGTGCTATATAATATAGGTCCAGAAGTTATGCTGTTTTATTTTATGCTGTACTGTACACAATGTATATACAGTAATTGAAATGACAATAAAGCACACTTGCCATTCTATATCTGTTGGAAATCAAGGATTTTTCTAGTGGTCACCCTGTACTGTTATGTCTGCATGTAAGTTGTATTAATATCGACTCAGCTGCAGTTATAAAAAAAATCAATCAACCATATCAAAACCAAACAGAATTAAGTACCCAACAATGCTAACAAAAACATAATAGAAATCCTTAGCAGAGGAAATAAATCCTACAATTAGTGTGGGTCCCAGCATGTCTCCAGAGCATCCTCACCAAAGAAGCATCAGAATTTTCCTCACATCTGGACACCAAGGGCCCTCATTCTCTAACTATGAAAATTCTCTATGAGCACTCAGAGTGTTAATTGTTTTATTGCTTCTGTGTGAATGACCAGCTTTCCCCTGCTTTAGAAATGAAGAGATGGCACTTTCCTTCATGCGAATAGGGAAAAAACTCAGGTTAAAATTCATTCATCCATTAAATTGCTTCTCTGCACAGAATGGTTTGATTATGCAGTGGACGTGACTTGTGTATATTCTGTAACTTTTTGCCATTCAGGCTGTGTGTGTTCCTCTGGCAGTGTATTTTCTTTCATCATGAATGATTCACGTTGTATCCTCCACACTGAAAACATCAACTGACCTAACGCTTATAAGGGTTAATATGTTCCAGTTTTTTTGCGTGGGGGTTTGTGTGCTGCTATGCTGCAGAGGGTGAATATTAAGGGCTTGTTTTATTTTTATGTTTACTTACTTTAAAGAAATGTGTAGATAATCAGTATGTAGTGCTTGATCATCTGCCTAGTATCATATGCATAAATAGCTAAGTACAAATAGAGTCAAAGCACTGGGGAAGCTTCACTGGTCAGTCAAGATCCTTTTTGTTAAGGATTAAAGCCCTGATGGCTTACAGAAGACAGTTAAGGTAACCTATGAACTAAATAACACTTCTTTGTTTACAGATTCTCCTTATTTATTAGTGCTGCCTCAAAGTACATGCTGATTTGTTTCTGAAGGTTACATCTATAAAAGAAAACACATTACACATTGTACCCAATTCCAAAAAAGTTGGGACAAAGTACAAACTGTAAATAAAAAATGTAATGCAATAATGCTTAAAAAAATCTCAAAAACACATATTGTATTCACAATAAAACATAGATAACATATCAGAGGTCGAAAGTGAGACATTTTGAAATTTTATGGCAAATGTTGGCTCATTGGAAAAGTTGGGATGTTGCAATAAGAGGCTGGAAAAGTTACAATCAAATGCAAGTCTTTAGGTCATTTGGCAATAGGTCATTAAAATAACTGGTTATAAAAAGAGCATCTTAGAGTGGCAGCGGCACTCAGAAGTAAAGATAGGAAGCGGATCACTAATCCCCCAATTCTGCGCCGACAAATAGTAGAGCAATATCAGAAAGAAGTTTAAAATTGCAAAGAGTTTGAACATATGATCATCTACAGTGCATAAAATCAAAAAATTCAGAGAATTTGGAAGAATCTGTGTGTGTAAGGGTCAAGAGTGGAAACTGGGTGCCGGTAATCTTAGGGCTCTTAGACGGCACTGCATCACATACAGGCATGATTCTTTATTGGAAATCACAAAAATATTTCCAGAAAACATTATCTGTGAACACAATTCACTGTGCCATCCTCCGTTGCCAGCTAAAACTCTAGTTCAAAGACGAAGCCGTATCTAAACAAGATCCAGAGGCTCAGACGTCTTCTCTGGGCCATGGCTCATTTAAAATGGACTGTGGCAAAGTGGGAAAACTGTTCTGTGGTCAGGCGAA
>JAOUQT010004031.1:0-12485 GCA_025769995.1 Xyliphius kryptos | reverse complement strand
ATGTATCTGATGTAGTGCTACTGTTAAAATATATGTTTAAATTTTAAGCCAGACCTCTAAAAACATTAAAATCTTGCCCCAGCATGATCTGAGCCACTTTCAACATGATTATGTAATCAAAATGAAGTGTACATATACATATTTTTTTTTTAATTATGACTGATAGAGTGTAGTTTTGTTCAAAAGTAGGCTCATATTATTGATTACACACTTTTTATAGCAGTATTATTATTATTTTCATTATTACTAGTATAACTAATAGTTAATATAGTAATTAACTGTATTGGCAGCATTAAAAAAGGGCTCTACTAGATGCAAAATGTATTTGTTGTCATCTGATAAAATGCATGTATTGCTGGTGATAGGTTTTTTTTGTTATGTTTTATATTTTTTTTTCTATACACAATTAGTTAAACAATAAGTGATGTTATTAAAAACACAGATTAAACTTGGCCCCATAAAAAAGAAACACATTAAACTGGCTTTCTTAAATGTTATAATGGATTAGTCAGGACTAGATTGTTACACCCAAACATTAATGTGGAGAAATTTCTCCTGACAAATATCACAATTTATCACAACAAACTGAAATATTGTTCATATTCTAATGCCATAGGATTATAGAATACAGTTTCATTTAAATGCCATTTGAACACTGTGGCGTCAGGCAGGTATACGAAGAATAAAGTAATATTCAGTTCTGTTTCTAGTACCCTCAGTCTTTATCAGAGAATTTCAGTCTGCCTTCTGTCCTCCCATCTGAAACAGTGTAGTCATACTTTCCAAGTTTTTTGGGTTCACTGCTTGGGTTGCTCCAGTCATCTGCCTCCATGGTTGTCTGATAATGCCTTAACGCTGACTTGTTGAAAACAGGCAATCTCTCCACTGATTCAGAAGACAATGCCTAAAGGAATGTTCAAGGTTGTGGAAAAAATACAAAAGACAAAAAATAGGATCAAGAACATGTCTATTAGCCTTCTTTTTGCTGGGGATATTTCTTTCTGACCATTTGGTTTTAAACCAACAAAAATATAATGACTGGTGCAGTACAACAGCAGGTGTCCTCTCCTAAGTCAAAATTTAAGATCCCTCGCCCGAACAGCCTGTCTGCAGCTAAACTAAATACACAACAGCCTTTGGAGATAATCATTGTTAAAAATATATAAAAAAAAGAAGAATGATCCTGCAGCATTTTTCACAGAGTCAAATTCTGGGTAATGTATTAATACAGACATAAATCTAGGATAATGTTTAAAAAATCATGCATTTATATTGTAATACAAAATGTACAAATGGTTTGCAAAGATTCAATCATTTAACCAGATGGATAAAAACAGTCAAGGGTTTAAGAAGTTGATGATTATATAAACAAAACCAATATATACTTCAAAGAATGTAAATATACCTTTAAATAAATGACAGCTGATGTACCATATCCTTCCATAGAGTAAAGTTGGAGATCTCCCTGAAAGTACCTTGCATAGAGGCGTGAGATGGGCAGCCCATAACCGAATCCAGCCTGTGGATGTATCCAGATGTAAATTACTGCCACTTTATTTTCCAGCCTTTTAAGTTAAAACTTAAGTTAAAACAACTTTTAAAAAAAAAGTTGTAAAGCTTATGACCATAAAGCCAGTCAAGATTTAGAAATATTACATAAAAATCATGAAATCTGCAAGTGAAATTACTATCGAAGTCAACTAAATCAGCTACAAAATTTTTCTTGGCATTTCCTTTCAAAAAAATCAAGTCAAATCAAGCATAAACAGCAAGATAAAATATTTTACTATATTGGTATGATCTACAACAATAGGTAAAATCTGCAAAAATTACCTGATTTATTTTTTATAATTTTTTTTTAATAATCCTCATCATTAATACTACAACAGCCTTGTTACTTAATATTTGCATTTCTGAACAATAATCACTAAAATATACTTTAAATGCGATTTATAAAGAAATCATTATTTTTATATTATTTTTTTTTTTATCTATTTACCAGGGGAGCATTGCGTGCATTGTCAGTCACTGGGCTTGGTGCGGTGGAATACATGTAACTAAAAAGGCGCTCAATCTTTCTCAGTGGTACACCTCCTCCTTTGTCAGACATCTAGAACAAGATTTTGACAAAGCATTTTATCAAGTCCTATTTTTTGTTTTAAAAATTGATCACTTGTGTTAACACATTAACATTTCTTTGTACAATAAAATGTACCTTAATTGTCAGGTCTTCGGGTCCCAGAGAAACCCTAACTTTAATTGGAGGAAGGTGAGTACTGTCCTCGTGGGTTTCCACAGTAGCCCTCATTGCATTCTGGGTATCAAATAAGAAAAAGTTTTACTTTAATATCTTGAATACTTAAATTTACTCACTATTCATTTATTCTTAAACTATGAGAATAAATTTTAACAAAATGTTAATTCTGTTTGTTTTACAGAATGGGATTATTACACAACAGCAGTCAAGCAAAACTCCAAATATTTAAAGTTTCTTTCAGTGCTTACAAAGGAGTGGAAACCAGTCTACAGCAGGTCACAAACACATTAATATTTCCAGTTTTTCTCTACTAACATGTTTCTCAACTTAAGTTTGGCAGTCACACCAATTTTTTGTAACACAAACTGAAAACCTTGAATTTTAAGGCATAATTAAATCATGCAGAGCACGTACTATATGGACAAAAGAATTTAAGCAAATATTTTCACATGGTGTATAGAATTTTTATTTAGAGATGTTTACTAATCCTTTGAAATTTTGAAACACTGTAAATTTCTAGCATACCTTGAAAAGCTCAAAGAGCATGTGATAGAGATGAGAGGGTACATATACGATGGTAACAGGCTTGTTGGCATCTTTAGCTACAACAAAAATTCCAAAAAAAAAAAAAACAACCTCAAAACACATTAACTAAATGGCTACAAATATTATGGTCACATTATATATGAGGCACTTCCAGTTTTTTTTTTTGTTTTTTTTTTTTTTTTACACATTTTTAATGAGGATTTGAAACCTGATCTGGAAAAAATTAACAATGTGCGTTACATTTTGATAGCATAAAATATTTCAAACATACACATTAGTTTTTAATAAGTTGTATTGATACTTACAATCCAGGGTTCTCAATTAATTTAACTAAAACTGAAACGTGACGTTAAGTTGCCCATATACTTTGGCCATTTAGATTATCTGAGGCGTCTTATTGTTTAGGCTCCCAATTTTCCACATACATTTACTGTAAAACTGACTTTATGACTTTCATAACCTACAAATTGGGCAATACTTAATAACAAAATGCACAACTGAGACAAGAACATTTGGTAACACTTTTTATAAATCCGATATTCATAAAGCATTATAAGAGCATTCATAAAGCTTTGTCAAAAGCATGTCATAAGCCTTTGTTAATGTACATAGATGTTCATAATCATAGTCATACATTGTTATGAGAGTCTGACATAAATCTTCATAACACAAAGTGACATAATGCATTGTAATATGAACTTATTTAAACTTTTGATTCTTTGGACGTTTATAAGTTGATAAACATTTAAAATATACATGTGTAATGCGTTATGTGACTGTGTTATAAAGCCTTATGGCATGTTCTCTTAACACTTTATAAGTGTGGTTATGTACATCTATGGACATTAACAAAGGTTTACAACATGTATTATAAAGCACACTTTAATTTATAAATGTGTTTATAATGCATTATGAATACTGGATTAAGGAAGTATTACAAAAAACTGTGTCTCATTTTATCGTGTTAATGTTAATGCTGTCACAAAACAACCTGCATAAATACAACTAAAAGTGACATCATGATGTGGAATAAAAGCATACAAAAAAGACACATAAGCAATAATTTTGTGGAAAAAAATTGACTCACAATTGACTTGTTCGATCTCTACATCAGGAGAGGTCAAGTAATACTGATCACAAAGCATCTGAGAGCTCTCAAATGCATCTGCATGAACAGAGCAAAACAAATACATTGCTGCTTTAGTGTCAGGAGAAAAACATTTAGTAACATTTCTGTCAACATTACTGATCTCTATATTAGAATAATATATTAGTGTCACTGACCTAAAGTTTTCAGGCTACTCCAAAATAAAACAAATGTAGCATTTTTTAGTCTTACATACTGGATTTTTTACTGATATTAGCCTGTTATTTATAATAATAATAATACACTATAAATCTGAAAAACTAAAAACTAACCCAACACTCCCAAAAGCTAAAATTCCCTTAACAGTTTATTTTATGTTTACATGAGGTTTTTACAAAAAATAATTACATTTATTAGATTTAAGCAGGGCTAATAAATTTTTCTTTGCTTCAATGCTCCAAATATGTGATATATACAGTAAAGTGAATTTAGTTCTTATATTGGTCATCCATTATCTTCCACTTAATCATCTACTAGGGTCAGGGGGGGGGGGATCTCCATGCCCATCCAGGGGAGAACGTTTCTAGCGCTGGGCAAAAACATCCAGGACACAGGGCACCAATCCATCGCTGGCACACACTCACTCACTCACCATGTGGGGCAATTTAGAGCAGTCGATTTACCTTCGAAGCGGGAATCCCCAGTGCTGAGAAGTGAACGTGTTAACCACTAAGCCACTTGGCAGCCCCTTATAGCAGCTTATATTTACATTATATTTTTTTAATTATAAAAGAATAAAATTCAGGGCTTATTACCTTTTACCACCTCAACCACATCACAGTTTGGATCTATACTGCCGATATGCTTCGGGTGGGCTGGGTTAGTACTGCCGCTGAAGATGAGCGCTAAATGTCAAGTAAAAAAGCCATAAAGAGCAAGAACTATTTAAACAGTTTTTACAAATTCTATTTAAAACTGTACAAAAAGACAAATAACCAGAAATTATTGCTGAAGGTAAATAGACCTGAGAACAGCTTTCGAAGCGAAATGCATTAAATTAGAATATAGTGATACAATTTTAATATAAAATGTTAATTGTATCTGAATCTTTTTAGGATAAAATTAATCATTTTGGCTCAAACCAAGACAAATGTATGGACAAAATAATGCTGAGTCATAATACTACAGGACAGTGTCAAGAGCACAGGCTTGCTTTGAATACTCACTGTGCTGATTCATAAGCATGCGGGTTGAAATGCGACTCGTGTAGAAGCGGTCAAGAAAGTACTGGACATTCTGATTGGTCACAGGGTCCACACCAAAGGTCTCCTTGTACTCCAAAACTCCCTGAGCCATCGTTGGCACCACATTGTTGTGCCTATTCCTTACGTTAATCAGGGTTTCTGTAAAACTTAATGTACATACCCATTACATTAAACAAAGCAAGATTAGGTAGCTCAACCAGTTTTTTATAAAAATCTTAACTTATTTAGAGTAAACTTACTTTGACAAAACCTTTTTATCTTCTGGATCTCTTTCCAGGAAATCCACAATTTCTATTAGACTTTGTGCATACCTACAAAATATGTTGCAAATAGTGTACTGCAAATGTACTACAAGCCAAAAACCTGACTTACATTTTAATAAATAACACACATTACAAATATTATATGGCAATACAACAAAAATTTATGGAAATGTGCACTTAAAGTCTTAGCATTTTCTTCATGTCTTAAAAAAACAGTTTCTAGAGTTCATACAAAATTGAACTAGCTAACAAACCTTGTCACTAGTACGTAACTGTTAATGTTTAATGCTGAGTTTATATTTTCCAAATTATTACAAAAGAAGCACTTAATAATTAATAATAAAAGCTACAGTGTTTAAAATGAGTCATGCGAAAACTAACAAAATTGCAAAAGAAGTTATGGGTTTAAAGAATTTCATGAGTAGTTATTTTATTTAAGCCTATGACATATTTACCAGTACATCTGTTAGCATTTGAATTTTAGTCCACCGACACAATTACTTTTTTTTAAATGCTAAGGAAAGGATCAGCATAATATAATAAATAATAAACAAATTTAAAAAAAAATCCTGTTACCTCTATTTAAATAAGCTGTTCCATCTATTTTGGTGGTGATCATTTTTTGCAAGTAGGCTAAAATTTGCAAAAAAAACAACAACAAAAAAACCCCCAGAAAAAATAATAAATGAAAAACTAAATGGATGAATTTTGATTTGAGATAACAGTAATAGTGTGATATCTCACTGGCAGTGACAGAAGTGACAGCAGCTTCAGCAGATAACCATAAACAACAGACTGTTTTCTCCTTCAAACGCCATGATTATTCATTATTAGTGTTTACAAGCAACTACAATATGATTTAGTTTTCATTTGAGTGATGGAGTGGTGTTTTATCATTCTCACCTTCCCACATCAATCACTGACATTACCGTTTTTGAAGTTCGGCATGTAGACATATGTGGACCAAATGCCCTAAGATTAAAGTGCAAGCCTAATAATGCATGATTAATGAACTGTCTTGAGCATTCTGAAACAAATCACACTCACATAATCCAGCTAAGAACCATGTATAGCAGAGGTGGCACTGGGTACCTGATGGCAAAAATAAGGGGAAAGTTACCAGCTGTGCAGCAGCTGTACAGATGGCGTGCCAATAAGCTTGTCAGGGAGCAAGTCAATTTCTTTCATGATGTTCGCCAGCCTCACTGGAAGCTCCTGACGGAGAAATATAAAGGAGGTTTTCTCACAGGCATTAGCAGAACCTAGAACAAAAATATACAAAACACACAGGAGATTAAAACATTAGATTTGATGGTTAGGAGTTTTGCTGTGCTGTGTGAATGCACGTCTGTCCTGAGATGAACTGGCAGCCTGAATACGGTGTTTCCTCACCTGAGCAGAACAGTCCTAGAAACCTACACCTGTATACATGGATAATGGCAACAATGACAAATGTGATTCATTTCATTTGCATTTTTTATTGGCTATATTACATATCACTTTTTAAAAGACGTGCTTATTAATATTATTATTAGTAGTACCTTTATACTTTACGATTTTTGTTTATGAAAAGATTGAGGAAAAAAAAAGCAAAAGACAATTTTATATTTAAGTGTAATACTAGTTTTCTCCCCATCCTGTGTGGGTTTCCTACAGGTTCTCAGGTTTCCTCTCACAGTCCAAAAACATGGATTCAAGGTAAATTGCCTGCTCTAAACTGCCCCTATAGTCTGTGTGTGTGTTTGTGCCCAGCGATGGATTAGTGTCCTGGGTGCATCTCCCCTAGGCATGGGGAGCCCGACCGCAACTGTAGTACAAGATTAAGCGGAATTTGATTTCCCAATTTGATTTTGAGTATGATTCCAAATCCAGCCCTCCATGGGATCATAATTTTGATAAACATTTTTTGATATCATTTTTATGTTATTTTGTTCTCAACACATCCCACGATTGACTACATAAAGATTTTCAAATAAAATATATTATTCGTTGAGATCTAGGATGTTATTTTAGTGTTGTCTTAATTTTTTGAGCAGTGTAGTTTATAGATCAATGACTGATTTATATTATTAATGATTACACAGAAATCAAATGTTATTAGCTTTTTATGTGACTTGTAACAAGGTCTGGAGGCAGGTCTTAGAGTTTTGCATTGTGTGATGCTGATTTATGGCTCAAATACTGCATTAAAAGGCAATTACTGTCAGAATCTGGTCATTAGTAGACAGATGACGATCAGATGTGTCAGTCTGTGTGAGTTCTGAGTCGCTTCTTGTTAAATCAGTTCAGAGGAACTAAACACTGTGAACCTACCAAAGTCTATGAACTGCTTCATTGAAAGAGGCGATGGAGCAAACTTCGAAAATCGATCCACTTGTTTGGGTATGTTTAAAGAGTTCTTCAGCAAAACGGTGGCGAACTTCATCTTGATTTGAACAATTCCAAGTTCAAGTTCAAGTGAAATAATAATCAATTCCTGTTATTCAACCGCAGCCCTGCTCCTGGGTTGAAATGGTCAAACTTCAGTTAGCACTCTACACGAACCCCAAGGCAACAACAATGCTCATTTTAGCAAATTGCTGGTTACCAGCTGATGATGAGCCGTGCTGATCAGATGGGATTGCATTGGAACTCCACTGCAGCCTCTGTGTTCACACGCAGCGCGCTTCTCTCCTAATGTTTTCTTCACTTTGACATTGATAAGCAGCTCAACAAAAGACGTTTCCGCTACACGGATTTACATTTCTATTCACGACGCCGGAATGAAACAGTTATTGCGCAAATGCGTCCACGGTTTCAATTGTAACAAACGCAGCTGATCCGACCTTAAAACACGTCCGTGCATTCACATTGCTCTTTAAAAACACGGTCGCCGTTAAGAGGCGCATGCGCACAACCGAATTAGAACAAAGGTCATCTCACGAACGCGAACACAGTTGACGTATGGCGGCGGCACCGCAACACAAACAGCTCCAGTTATCCACACCGACAGATTCTTTACAATTTACCAGTTTACAGTCACAATCTTTTAATACTTCCGATACATTTTTAATTTGTTGTAAAATGCATCTGTCTATTTCTTAGCCCGGTTAACAGCAGGATAGCCAAGAATTTGGGTTTTTATCTCTAAACACAAACGTAAAATAGATACAAACGTACTGAAATTAATATTGTAGGGACTGAACCATTCTGAAGGCATAGAACTTGAAATATGTTTCTCACCAGAACTGAACCTAAACTGTACACACATGATCACAATTACACTGTCAGAGTTAACTCAACAGTTAGAGTTACCTCACAATTTTAACACACTCACACAGCAGCTAACATACAGCACTAGCGAATAGGCGAAAAATCAGGTACAACACAATGCATTATGGGCATTGAACGAAGCACTATAGTGACACTGAAAGGGGCGCTGTTGTTGGTAGCTTAGGGGTTATTGTGTTGAGCTATTACTTTGAAGGTTGTGGGTTTAAATCCACTGAAGGGATCTTCAATGTGGGGCATTGAGCAAGGCCCTTAACCCTCGTTGTTTCAGGGCTGCTGTATCAACCATTTGTTCTGATAGCAACCAAGTTGGGGTCCTTGTATGTTACCTTGGTAAAAAGCATCAGTGGAGAAAAGTGACCAAAATGGACTTTTAAAACACTGTACTTTTAACATTTTAATGTCACTGCTGGACTAAAAATAATGCACATAACCACAATGGCTGCCAACCGGGATCTTGTGGGGCCATACCACAGCACTTGTTCACTCTGTGAAAACAAAGATTGATGCTTGTGCTATCATTAAGTAAGATGTCTTGGTGAGAGTTCACCAGTTTTACATATTGTGGCAAAGAAGCCATATCTAAGTTTGTTCCACACCTGTCTGCACTTAACATATGCCTTAATAGCATAATGAACACATAAGATAAGATACACCTTTTTTGGTCCCATCATGGGAAAAGTCAGTAAGGCTAAAGAAATGCCCATTCTATAGTCTTTATTGTCATTTTCTGTTAAATTACTATTTACATAACAATGAATATATTTACATTTGCACCTAACACTGGTGCTTTTCTGGTACAATTCTTAATTTCATGTCAAACACACACCTTTCAAACGCTCAATTTGAAGTTACATTTAAATTCAGGCTAAGGCCTGATGACCTGAGTGCACCTAAAACATATGCTGAAGCTTTTCTGTTTTTATTGACTTTCTTGTCAGTAAATTGGCTAAAAGGTTTCATTTGTAAGTCCTCTTGCTTTTTGTCACTGGTAGTTTTAAATAATTTAAGGTGGTCCAACATGATGCCAGTTGATGGATGTAGGCAAAAGAGGTCAAAACCCTGACTGGAACATGGCAGCTCAGTGTTTTGGGTGTTGCACCATCAAGCTGAAATTTGGGGCTTCAAACCTCAGATCTACAAAAGTTGCCAATGTGAGTTAATCCTTATTGTTCTAGGGGTGCTGACCACAACCACTAAGTGTGTGTACTTGTAAGTCGCTTTGGATAAAAGCATCTGCAAAATCCCTTAATGAGAAGGTTGACCACACGGTCATATTGGACTGCAGTTTAATAATAAGCAAATGGAAGCTTTAGCATCCAGAGAAAAACATTTTAATATAGCTCATATGTCTTAAAAACTCTTTAATATGAACAAAAACTCTTTTGTGCAAGCAATTTGGGACCAATTTCATTATTAGGGAGAGAGCATGCCTTCCTTTCTTTCCTAAGAGAATAAACAATGTGGTCTCACTGAGTCTATCTATGTTTGGCTGTTGCATTCCTGGGAATTGAAACGGCAATGTCCAGATGACCCAGTTAACTCACTTGAGAGGAGGTGTAATGTAGTTGAAAAAAGGCTGGAAGCAGCCGAGTATTTTCGGGCAATCACTTGTGACGTTGCATACAGCTGCCATGGGGCAGAGAAAGAGAAACTAAAAATATATGTATTTCACTGCCTTTTAGTATCTGTGAATGAAAATAGGGGAGAATTTTGGTGAAATCCTCTCATGTACAAAAAAGTTTCAGTCTTGTTAATTCATATCTATTGTTTTGTTAGTTCAGCTTCTTCCCCAGGGCTTGCTTTGCATATTTGCCTGGGCTTATTGGCAGGAAAGTAACTTTTTTATCACCTTTCTTCTAAAGCTGTAAACAATATAATGCAATTTGTTAACATATTTTAAATTAAGTTTGGCAGCTTTGGTTATTGAAGTCATGTACCTTTTAAATGTAGCATTAGCATTTGTTTACCCTTGCATGTTTTTAGAATAATGTAAATTGCTGTGTCAGCACGGTTGGTTTGTTTGTGTTGTATATGATCTTAAGAGCAACTCTTGATTTCTCTGCTGACTCATCTGTATATACCACACCACAAGAGTAATAGGAAAACAAATCACGAGGTGTAATAATAAAGTAAATATATTTATTTGCCTACTGTGTTAACAGACAGAGGAATTTCTCCTCCACATTTAATGTGCAGTGAAACACACACTGCTGAAGTAAGCACACGTGCCCAAAGCTGTCGGCAGCCTTGTCTACAGCGCCTGGGAAACAATTGGGGTTAGATGCGTTGCTTAAGGGTGGTTCAGCCATAGAACTTGGTGGAACTTGGTGAATCAGGGAACTTTAGGCTACAAGGCCGGTCCCTTAACCACAAGCCTACGTCTGCGAAGTGCTTATGTGATCTAATATATCAGATTATTTTGCATATTTCATTCGGTTTATTGTATGCCTGGATGTTTCTGGCCACATCTGACTTTGCAATACTACTTTAACAGTCATAAAAATGAAATTAAAACCATGTAAATGTAAACCTTTTAAAGTAGTAGGATATTTTGTTAATAATGTACCAGTTTTTAGCCCCGGCACAATAACTTAGCATTGCCACACACTCTTTTATAGTGGCAATGTTCTGGCACTGTGTAGGTCTTGTTCTTTGTGTCACTATAAATGTGTAAAATGTGTTTTGTGTCACCCCTTTACTCTTCCCCATTGTTTTTATATTTCAGCCTTGTTAAAGACTGTACCAGCTGTTAAACAAAGAGCATTATGGTGGTAAGAACAGAGACTCATTTGTCCTGTGCTGTTCTACTCTGACAACAAAATTGACTTTTTTTTTGTTTATGTGAGCCTCTACAAAAGCTAGGTGTGGTTTTTCTGTCTTGTCATATAAAGTGGAAACATCCTCGAGTGACATTCACTAAAACTAGCCTTGGACAGTTTTTATTCAATAGTTATAGTATTGCTAAAATTAATTAGAATGGACTTGGGGGTGATGTTTGCATACTTCTTAAGCTTTTGAACAACCATTCTTATGGGTTTTTAATATCATCCTGACCACATCCTACATTTTTTTCATTTTGTACATTTACTGGCATGTAGAATCTGTCTAGAAAAAACATTACTATAAATAAACATTTGATAAGGGCTTGAGGAATTTAGGATTTAAGTGTAAAAAAAATCAGTGGTTCCCAACCTTGGCTCAATACGCAACTTTTGCCAGCACTAAACATACTACCAGTAACTTAATGCATCCGTAAGAGGATAAATTAAATTTGCTAAATAATAAAAATGCAGTCAGATTGAAAAAAAATTGGTGATGAATTTAATGTTTACATACTGCAAGCCAATGTTTCCTCTTAAGAGAGTTTTTACAGCTTAGGCTGTTTTACTAAAGATAATCATCAAAAGTTTTTTTTTATGACTGGTAAAGACTTTAACCCCTTTTTTCCACCCTAGTATGTTTTATTGCAAGAAAAAACACTTTTGAAAAACGTAAAATTCCCAGATTGTCCTATTTTGTTGTGTAAATATGACAAAGTTCTTAGAGAGCATATGGAAGCAAATACCCAGATTTCTTTTAATTAACAATATTTAAAACACCACCACCTCCTAGTGACTGCATGGACACAATGGGTATATGTATAGTTCTTGTATTGCTGATTTCTATTAAGATATCTTTAAGCTTTTATTGTTTAATTTTACAATGCTGTGAAGAGGTATTACATTTACATTTACATTTAGTCATTTAGCAGACGCTTTTATCCAAAGCGACTTACAAATGAGAGAACAACACAA
>JAOUQT010004023.1:0-12485 GCA_025769995.1 Xyliphius kryptos | reverse complement strand
GAAGGAAGGATGAATGGAAAAATGTACAGAGACATTCTTGATAAAAATCTGCTGTCATCTACTAGGATGATGAAGATAAAACGTGGGTGGACATTTGACAATGACCCCAAACACACAGTCAAGGAAACTCTCAATTGGTTTCAGAGAAGGAACATAAAGCTGCAGGAATGGCCCAGCCAATCACCTGACTTGAATCCAATAGAAAATCTATGGAAAGAACAAAAGACCAGAGTTCATAGAAGAGGCACACGAAACCTTCAAGATTTGAAGACTGTTTTTGTGGAAGAATGGGCCAAAATCACACCTGAGCAATGCAAGCGAAATGTTTCTCCATACAGGAGGCGTCTTGAAGTTGTTATTGCCAACAAAGGCTTTTGAACAAAGTATTAAACAAATTTTAGTAAGCGTGTTCAATACTTTTTCTCTGTGCCATAATTACACATAATTTAATTGCTGGACATCTATGGTTTGATTTCTTTGAATGTATGGGTTACTTGGGTTGAGTCTGACATCTGGTGAAAATTTCATGTCAATAGCTCTAGAAATATATTTACTGAAAAAAATGGTGACGTTTTCAATACTTATTTCACCCGCTGTATGTATAAGTGCCTGAACACTGGTTTAAAATTAGTTGTAATTATTTGTAATTCCACATAGGGGTGGGCAATATGGAAAAAAGATCATTTCACTTTTTTTTCAGGATCACGATACAGATTTCATCGCAATTCTTTTTCTATTATTTTTTGTGTACAGGCATGCACCATACAAATTGCACCATATAGTGTGTTTGAGAGTGTTCCCAGTGATTCATTGTCACCCTGTCCTAAGTGTATTTGCCCAGCTCCTGAAATGTTCTCCCCTTGATGGGCATGGGACTCCCCCGCCCCCCTGAGGATTAAGCGGAAGATAATAAATGAATATTATTATTCAACAGAGTAATTTTCAGGATTTAAGAATTAAGTATTAAGAATAAAGCACCACCTATAATTAGTGCACCTCTCACATTTCAAGTACAATGTGATTCAGAACAAAAACAAAGTGCAAAAATATGCCTAAGTTATGTCTTTTTTTTGTTGCAAAAGAAACTTGTTAATTTGACCTTTGTTTTCTATTTTCGCACAACATTCTGAGAACATCTGTAGCATGGCAATGTTTTATTATTTGCGGCAGGGTAACTCATATCGCAGGTCAACAACTTTTGGAAGCCCTTATTTTCCAGTTTTGAAAGGAACCAAATTCTTTGCAAGTTAAAAAGTTACTGCTTCCGCTACCTTTCTCCATCGTTTACTTGCCTTGAGCTACTCTTTTGGCTACTTGACTTTCAACGTATTGTTTAAGATGTCGCCTTTGAAAGTGGTTTAAACGTAATAACGTAATAACCACATCTGAGCAAACTTTGCAAATCACCACTAGGGTCCATTAAAAGAAACTAGCAAATAGTATGCTTTAGATGAGCACAGGGTGACACGGTGGCTTAGTGGTTAGCACATTCGCCTTTCAGCGCTGGGGATTCCCAGTTTGAATCCCAATCTGGGTGGAGTTTACATGTTCTCCCCGTGTCTGCATGGGTTACCTCCAGGTTCTCTGTTTTCCTTTCACATTCCAAAAACATTAAGGTTAATTAAACTCTCTAAATTGCCCTGTATAGTGTGTGTATATTCTGGGTTTGATTCCTGGCAAAGCAAAAAAAAAAAAGTGGGCTTAACCCCTCTGGTGATCTAAAACTGCTACTGAAATGAAAATTCAACAAGATGTTTGTGTTAGGAGCGCTAGGCACTCCTTACATTTTGCTTTGTATTTTTTCAGTTGATTAACTAATTTCCCTCCCCCTTGTTATTGGTTCTTTGGTTTGCCATGTGAAAGGGACTTTTGTTTTATAAGGCTTTTGGTTCAGTTTGTCTTGTGCTTGATTAATCGCTGTCACGCAGTGTCACAGATTCCTGGGTTTCGAGTCTCTTGTTGTTTCCCAGTTTAAAATAAATACTCAGTATTCAGCTACCTGGCTTCCTTGGCTCTTCTCTGCGCTCCTCACGGGTTCCCAAAATGTGGGCATGACAGAAAACAAGCACCATACAAATTCGGAGCCAGTGTTGACTGCCAGGTGAGCGCCATTTTTTCAGGTTTTTTAGTCGTGTTTTGTAATGGCGGCTGCAATTTAGTAGAATGAGGGGTTTGTGTCCCAGGGCGAGTTGGATTATTCAGGCACTGAGAAGGGATTTTTCTCCAGTGATGAGGCCCTAAAAGAATTTCTGACCGGACACATTCCCCATGGTCCACACTCAATACACTCACTAATTCCACCCAGTGCACGATTAAGCGGCCCCAACCACAAGTAAACCCCAAGTCAAGGTCTCGTCGTCAGCGTGCCCCTTACCGTAAGCATCCTTACCAGAGCGAACCCATGGAGTCAGTTCCTACATTCGATGTGGGTTCCTCGTGGTCTGGCGCCTCCCTGCCTAAACCCACGATTTGGCACACGAACCGATCAGCATACGCAGCTCAGCACTCTGCTGTATCACTAGGTTCCAAGCACAACTCCACCATCCACGCCGTCCAGCAAAGGGACGGAGCACTTAAGTCCATCCGACAGAGGGGTGGAGAACCCGAGGATGTCCGCCAGAGGGGCAGAGCACCCAAGTCCGTGTCCACGCCGTGCACCAGAAGAGTGGAGCACTAGAGGTCGTCCGCCAGAGGGTCGGAACACTCAGGCCAACATGGATATTGTGCTTCTAATTTCTACCTGTTGTCTGTTCCATTGGCACAACAGCAAGTGAAACCGATTTACAATTTTAGTACTTACTTTTAAGGCTCTCATCTGTTGTACACCTGTTTACCTGGCCAACCTCCTTAAACCTTATGTTTTTACTTGTAGGTTACAGTCCTCTGATTCTGGACTCTTAGTCATCACCAGAATCAGGTAAATCACTTACGGTGGACGATCTTCCCCTCTCTCTTCGTCAAGCATCACACAGTCAAAGCTTATTTAAAAAAGAATTTGTTTAATCAGTGGATGCTCTGAAAGGCGCAATATAAATAGAACATATTATCATTATTATTATTAACGAGTCGGTTCATACCGACACCAATGTAATCTTGTAAGGCTAATTACTGAACGTCATGATGGCTATATGTACATTTTATAAGGGTCAATAACATAATTATATGTTTTCAAGATGTGTATATATAAGTATCTAAGAGGGTTTAAATCTTGGAACATGTGTTGGACCTCCAAATGTACAATGAAGTTTGTTATTGTCAAAGTGCAATAAACTATTCGCAAAGTTTACACAACAGACATTTATTGAATAGACTAACATTTAAAGTTAAAGTTTAGCCAATGCTCTTGGTGAATAAATCCAACTAAACATATTTTAAAAGGAAGAATAAATGTGTGATGAATAAATGTGTAGGAAACAGAAACATAGAGCTTTTACATTCAACTTACCAAATAATAAATTCTAAAAATCTGAATACAAATGTGTTTTTCATTGCATTATCCATGTAAGACCATCTTAATGCTTTTAGTTATTCAGAGGTACATTCAGAAAACAGTGATGTTAATGCATTTGTATTGCAGGTTCATTATTCACTCGACAAATGAGGTAAACATAAACAAACAGTATCATTAATGCACTGTGTCTTCACCATCCGGTCCATTTACTCATGCCTTCCCAACAAACAAATCAACGCAATGAGATGTTCTTTAATTATTCAACATTATGTTCTGTGTTTAGGGTAGTTTCCTGTCTGACTCAACATCCTGTTGCCCCTCATTTGTGGCTTGTGATATGAAAGGATATCATATAGAATACTGTGATATTCAATACTTAATACTTTAAAAAATAATTAATGCTTAATCCAGTAACTATCTTATTGCTGCTGTTACACATCACTTAACAGTTAAAATTGTTTAGTAATTATTGTAACATTTGTGGGTGAGTGGTTTGCATATCATTCATTTATTTATAACCTGCTGCTTAAACCTCTTTTGTGTCACTGGGGGTGGGGGTCCCCAAGTCCATCCAGGAGAAAGAGAGAACTTTTCAGGCATTAGGCAAGATACACTCAGGAGAGGGCATCAATTCATGCCTGGGCACACAACCACACATAATACAGGGGCAATTTAGGGCAGCCAATCTACCATGAATAGATGTTTTTAGATTGTAGGAGGAAACCGAAGATCCCAGTGGAAATTCAAGTTAACACAGGGTAAAACACGGCAACTCCAACCAAATTGGGAATCAAATCTGGATCCCCAGCTCTAAAAGGAGAATGTGCTAATGACCAAGCAATCATGTCTCAGGTTTGCATATCCAAAAACCTGGATGGGCATGGGCATGCCTCCCTCCCATGGAGGACTAAGCAGAAGATAATGAATAAACGTGGTGGGTAAGTTGTTTTTTTTTTTTTTATTATTTCAGCTTAGTTTAAAGTGATAGATTATTTAGAAGTTTGGTGCAATCATTTCCCTCACATCGAAAATGTACAGTGGCATTTAGAAATTAATCAATTGTTTTTAAACCTTTTGCTAAAATGTTTTATTATTTTGGAATAGAACGTGATTTTTTCAAAAGGTAAGTAATAATCTAAGCAATACAGAAATTCGAATTCAATGTGATAATACGGATAAGTTACGACATGCATATTAACTGTTCTCAGTTGCTGTTTATTGAAACAGTGCTTGCCAGCTATCCAATTAATATTATGCAGATGGTAAGATCTTTTTTTTCGTAGTCGAACATTAGTGCAATTTATAAGCGATTCATTTAAAAATGGATGTTCTTCGTTTAAACGCTGTAATAGCGTTATACAGCGTTTAAACGCAGAACAACCATTTTTAAATGAATCGCTTATAAATTGCACCAATGTTCGACTACGAAAAAACAGAGTCGATCTCCGACGCACTCACGCTTTGTGCTAAATCCGCCTACAATGACGTTGGTGTCGTTGGGCAAAACTGGATGCTGATTGGCTGATGATTTAAATACCAGCGTCGGATTGGTTGGAGGTCTTTTCTCCATTATGATTGGTTTATCGGGTCAAAACACTGGATTTAAAATTTACAGCGTGCCGACAGGCGTTCAGAACCGGCCGGCACCTCGTACTGCTCCAGTAAGTCTGTTTAGTTTTATACGCTTTAATTAATCTCTGATTTATTTAGTCTTTTAAGATGCTCGGTATTTTTCAGTGTTCGCGAAATGTTTGCTTTAAATAGCTTTATTGTTTGTGTTGCTGTTAAGATAAAAGTACACCCGTTTTAAATAAACAACTTCTACCACTATTTACGGGCTTGTTTGGTCTAAATGGCTATAGCGGACTTGTATTCGTCGCAATAACATTAGTTCAGTACCAACCCGTGTTATTAAATAGCCACAGAAGACTCGGACAATTTAACAAACGAGTTTCCGTCAAACATCTGCTCTTAACAGGATTCTCATGATTTCCTTTGTTGCTTTAAAGGGAACGTTTAAAGTACGCTGTTTCCTCTTTGATGCTGGGTTTATTAACCTTAATTATTAAAGGAAATCAGTAATATTTAAGAAAGTTGCTAATGATTTAATAATTTAGTGTGATCAAAATATTAGACTAATAAATACACATTTTTATACTGCAGAATGTAATTTGGTGCATTTTAAACCTCATGATGTGTAAATGAAGCTGTGAGCAGACTGGATCGTGTTGATTTAAGACTTATGACAGTTTGGCCATGAAGCAAACCTGAATACTATTTATGCCCTGGGTGGGGGCAATTTCAGTTTTTGCAGATGCCACATAAAGAGGGATAAATCATAAAAGATAAAATACAAATAAGATGCAGTGTTGGTGGCAAGTTGTATGTATTAAAATATGTAGCGCTGATCCATGTAAAATAAAGTCTTGCACCTAGTATACACTGCTCAAAAAATAAAGGAAACACAAAAATAACACCTTCTAGATCTCAATGAAATATTTCAGCTGAAAAGCTTTATTTAGTAGATGATTGAAAATCAAAAGTATCCCACGGGGGCCTGCATTTGGAATCATACTTAAGATCAAATGACCGGCTGATCCAACTTAAGTGAAAATTCAAGACAAGTTAAAATGTGGCTCAGTAGTGAGTGTGGCCCCAACGTGCCTGGATGACCTCCCTACAACACCTGGGCATGCTCCTGATGGGGCAGCGGATGTTCTCTCCTACGGCTTCGTCCATGTCTCCTGGTGTACTGGCCTGACTCCTGGAATCTGTGCCATGCTCTGCATTCTGTGCTGACAGACACTGCAAACTGTCTTGCCACAGCTGGCATTATCCTGAATAAGCTGCACTACCTGAGCACCTTGTGTGGGTTGTAGACCCTGCCTCATGCTACCTCTATGGTGAGAGAACTGACAAAATGCAAAAGTGACAACCATCAACCAGAAAGGTTGAGAACAGAGAAAAGCAGAAGTTGTAGCTGCAGAAGCACTCCTTTATAGGGGTTGTATTGTGAAGTGCCTCTCATTTTTACCTGTTGTGTGTTCCATTTGCACCGCAAGTAAAATTGTTTCACTTTCACCAGTTGCTTTCTAACTGGACAGGTTAATTTCACTGAAGTGTTTTGAGTTACTTTGTGTTGTTTGTGTTCCCTTTATTTTGATAGTAGTTTTAGGATGCTACTCACTCTTTCTTTTCTTTCAAAAAACTTAAACATATTATAAGGTCAAAGTATTTGTAGCAATATGAATGTAAAAGAAAAAAAAATAGGGACTGAGAAACCAAATTTACAGGTAGTGTGTAAAGTGAAATTGATTCATCGAGTTTGGCAGGGCAAATTGCAATGGGGAAAAAAAGCTGTTATCATCATGGCCTTAATGTTCCCGTGTCATAATGTGTCTTTTATAGTTGCTATTTTAATGCTTGTGATATTCTCTTGTGGTATTTGTGTAGGATCTGGTATGATGTTGCACGGGGAGGATGGTGTGAGTTTGACGTGCACTGTGGTGGTGGAGCGGGCTGGCTGCTTGTCCTCAGGGCACGGGGTGCAGCGGCGGGTGATCCGGCGTGCTACTGTGGTGCTTGGGCGCGACGAGTTTCGGCAGTTGCAGCTGCGGGTACAGGATGTCCGCGGTGGGCCTCACGAAACCTTCCAAATGCGTGACTTCAAGCTCCACACACGCTTCGTGCGGGATGGGAAGTTCACGATCAGCTTCACCCCAGGAAAAGCTCAGCTGCTGATCTCAGACTGTCCGCCCGACCGCCTAAAGGCATTCCTCAAGACGCTGAGCATCAAGCATGAGGCGGCACAGGACGCCAACCCGGTGAGCGAGAGGGCCCGGATGCGGGCCGGACTCCCACGCAGCTTTGAGACCATCAGCCCGGTACAGCTGAAAGATGTGCGGAAAGCAAACGAGCTGCGCGTCAAAGTCAAGGCACCACTGGCGATTAAAACGGGCTTGAGTGAGAGAGCCGTAAATAAAACCGTTAATGTTCGACAGCAGGTGAAACGAAGCCGACCTGAAGGAGATGCAAGCCCGGTAAAGCATAAAAAAAAAAAAAACGTGCGTTGTGGAAATATGGCCAAATGTTTGTAAACGTCCCTCGTTATGTTTGCATTAGCTCAGCAGGTTAAGAAGTTTACTAGCACTGCTTGCGTTTATTTAAGTGGGTAATTAAAGACATTAGCTTTAATAAAAAAAACTGAGCTGAACCCTTCTAATAAACCATTGGGTTCAATTGGACTGAGTATTGTGAGCCTATTTGCTAGAATGTAATTTAGAGGAAACCCATGTGGACATGGGGGGTGGGGGGCATGGTGACCCCAAAATTGGTATTTAAACCTGTATCCTTAGTGCTGGGTAGAAAACATGCTGACCACTAGGCCATCATGTTGCCCTTCTGCAAATTTAAATGTTTTATTAATTAAATGTGATGTGGTAGGGCAATTACATACTTTGGCCATGTTTAATGTAATGGAAAAAGATTTAACAAACTAAAGCTTTTAACAAACTAAAACCTTTTTTTTGCTTTCTCTTTTCTCTCCTTAGGTTAAAGCACTTCACCCATGCAAAAAACCTATCCTATCTATGCCAGTTGCACAAAAGCTCAGTAAAGAACAAATGGCAGTTTTAAATGCAGTTTTAAGTGGGAAGAATGTCTTTTTTACTGGAAGTGCAGGTAAAATTAAAGCTTAATTGATTAATTTTTTGTTTAGTCTTGCTTTTATTAAAAATTGTTTTATATCTGATCGTTGCAGCAATTAACAGCACAGAACAGGAAGATTAAATTTCATTTATTGTGTGAACTTTAGAGAGCCCAGTGTTTGTGTAGCTGATTGTGTAGTGGGGACAAGTAATGTGATTAACACGGTGTTGACTTGCTTCTAGTTAGAGGCTGTTTTGATGTTCTTACGGATGCTTGGTTATCTCCTGTCAGATGGCTGTCATGAGACAAGTTCATGACTTGTTAAGTGGTCTTTTACAATGTTAATGGATTTACAAATATAACTCCTGATTCTGGGCTGTCATGGTGGCCAGATGGACCATGATCTTTGCTAATGGGACATTCTTTAAAGGGTTTTATATTAAGTGACTGTAGTTTAAATAGCGGGTAAATGTTTTCCCTTAAGAAGTTGAATATGAGTTTTATTTTTTATTATTATAATTTTTTTTTTATAAAAAACATTTGCCGATAGAGAAGCTGTAATCACCCCTACCCACTATATTAATTTGTAGTTGATTGCTTATCTTTTGATTTTTGCAATCTTCCTCCATTATATTAGAGAAATTGCATGAATTTGCAAATTGCTTCATTTTTGTCAACACAGCTGCTCAGCCCTTCAACTGTAGTGCTGTCAATAAATGACCTACCCTTTTACTGCCTCAGATTAGTATGATTGTCTATAGATTTATTTTTTTCCTTCAAAAAGCAATTACTCTGCCCCCTTTTCTCTATTTTTGTAAGACTGGGTAAATTTACTCTGTGATTAGATCTGTCTGTTCTGTTCAGGTACAGGAAAGTCTTTCTTGTTGAAGAGAATTGTGGGATCACTCCCTCCCAAAAGCACATATGCCACAGCTAGCACTGGTGTTGCTGCATGTCACATTGGAGGGACCACTTTACACAGTTTTGCAGGTCAGTATTTTATTTATTCTCCCACCCCTTTAAATGGTGTAACTGCTGGTACTATGGAGTCAAGCCTCTTCTAATATCAACATTTAGATATTCTATGTAGCTCTATTAAGAAATTTGTGGCCTTACGCAAGGTCTTTAACCTTCGAGTGCTCTGCCATGGCTGACCCCTTTCTTTGACCCAAGTGGGTTCAATTTGGAATACTTGTAAGCATCTGCCAAGTAACCTAATGTGATGTAACTTCGCCTTAACCCTCTTCAGTTCACATACTGAGTAAAAGTGATTTACATGCTGATACTAAATACAACTATAAGAACTTGACCCCAAGTCTTGTTTTTTCCTCACATCTTTACTTCATGACAGTTGCATGCACTACCAGTCCAACATTTGCTTATTCAGGGTTACCTCCTTTTTCTACTCTTATAAACTAATACTGAAGTCATCCAGACTAAAAAGAATTACACATGAAATCATGTAATGAACTTTAGATTGTTAGACTAACAAATGTTTTAGATCAGTGTAGCCAATATGGTGCCTACGGGCACCTGTTCGCTTGCGTGACCATGTGTGTCGCCCGCAGGACGTAACCTATAAATAACACTTATCGCTAAAATTCTCAGAGAAATGGCTGCTTTGAGAGTTGGTTATTTGCATTTTGCTCTCAAGTCCCAAAAATTCTTTTAAATTGCATTGATGGAAAATAAACTACAAAACATTATATTTTGTCAATCTTCAGCCAGTTTGAGTAAATCCACCAGTATAGAGAGAATAGCAGTGGCAGCCTTACATACCGATAAGGGACCATGTATAAAATATCACTGATGTAAGGATTCAACAATTCATTCATTATCTTCCGCTTATTCCTTTATGAGGGTCGTGGGGGGGTTCCCCCTTGCCCATCCAGGGGAGAACATCTCGGGCGCTGGGCAGATCGCCAATCCACACCCAGGACAGAGCGCCAATCCATCGCTGGTTACACATTCACTCACACAGCCACACACATACATACAGGGCAATTTAGAGCATTCCTGGAATCCATGTTTTTTGGAATGTGGGAGGAAACTGAAGAACCCGGAGGAAACCCACGCAGAGATGAGGGGAACATGGAAACTCCACCCAGATTGGGATTCGAACCAGGAATCCCTAGAGCTGAGAAGCGAATGTGCTAACCACTAAGCTTCTGTGCCGCCCCATAGTACATACTGTAATACATACTACAATTTCCATGAGGGGTTTGGAAGCTCAGTGGTTAGGGTGTTGGGCTAGCAACATAAAGGTTGTGGGTTCAAATCTCACTTTGGGGACCACTTTGGGTCCTTGAGCAAGACCCTTAACCCTTATTGCTCCAGGGATTCTGTATGTCACCCTGTGTTCGGAAGTGGGATTCTTGTAAGTTGCTTTGGACAAAAGCTTCTGCTAAATGACCAAATGTATGATGTATAAAGGTTTTCCCAGGTTTTGCATCGCTTAGGGTACAACAATGTACTTTATTTTTCAAGTCTGTAGTGTGTAGTGCATTTCGGTTGAAACCACATGATGTAGAAAATCCATAGGACAAGCAGTTTCATTATACATATTTACAAAATCTTACAATATCAACGCTGAGGTGGAGATATAGGCAATATGCAAAACTGAAAGGAGAAAAAGGGCGAAATGATCTAAGTGTTCATTTGAGGGTAAGAAGTCCTGACAGCAGATGCATGTGTGGTAATCAGAGCGAATGAAAAGGGCACAGGAGGAAGGGGAGGGGAAGCAAGGACACACCAAATAACGTTCCTCAGTATTGTACAGACGACCATCCCAAAATGTTCCTTGCATTAGAGGTGTCAAAACAACACGTCGAAAGATTAGTGTAGAAAAAATATATGTAAAGTCTATACTGATTAAGCATGTATGCTAATTTGTTAATGTCAAAACCAAATAATTCGACTAGATACCTTTTAAATAAATTCCTGATAGGAGTGTGGGTATATTGGAGACATTTTTTAAATGCAGGAGTATGAATGTTTTAATAAGCTCCTTTACTGAGTTGTTGGTACAAAAGCATTAAACGCCATTTTTAAAATTCAAACACCAACCAAAATTGTGAATTGTACTTTTTAAGAACAGACAAAAAGTGAAGGACTTGGACATTGCCAAAAGGAAGAGAGACAAATTTAGACTAAGACACAGAATCTAGCAGATAGGGATTTTAATTGAGAGCTGTCCAAATCCCCAGATGTATTCAGCTGGTTCTATCTGTGATGAGGTATTAAGAAAGACTAGAACGAGAGGGGGGGGGAGAAAAAAAGCACCGCTATAGCATTAGGATTCCTCTGCTCTGATTTTCTTCCCATTTTAAGACACAGCACGTCAGCCGCCTGTTTTCCGAAGATAACGTTAGCAATTCGAGTCTGTCTGCGTTTTGCCAATCCACTAAGATTTACAGTGACGCCCTCACTGTGCAGACTGATGAACTGAATAAAGTAGCAAACTGAGTGATGTTGTTATGTGTATTAGGAATACTGTATACATGTACAAGTCTATATCCATACATAGCGTAAATATATATACCGACCCACCATAACATTTTAACGACTAACAAGTAAAGTAAATGTCAAGGCACGTGTTGGTGGGTGGGATATTTCAGGCAGCAAGTTTAACATTTCATCCTCGAAGTTGGAGCAGGAAAAATGAGCAAGTGTGAAAATTGGAATTTGACAAAACCCAAATTGTGATGGCTTTTTTATTTACATTTCTAATCTTTCTAGGTTTCTAGGTTCAGGCTTTCTTCCATGGGTGGGAGATCCTTTGCTGTTGCAGCCCCCACTTTCTGGAACTCTCTTCCTTTAACTGTTAGATCTACTTCAACTTTTCAAGAATTTAAATCTCTTCTTAAAACTTTCTTATTTTCCCCTTAGTGCTTTTGTATTTATTTTGCTGTGTTCTGTTCGTGTTATATTGTGTATTTATATGTAATATTTTGTTCTATTGGTTGTAAAGCTGCCTTGGGTGTTAGAAAGGCCAAATATAAATTAAACTTTATTATTATTATTACATTTAGTCATTTGGCAGACGCTTTTATTCAAAGCAACTTACAAATTATTAGAGAAATCCAAATTTGTCAAAATCCAAATCTGCAGCTCTTGTTAGGTGTTGGGTTTTTTTTCTTTTTTTTTTTTTTTTTTTAGTAGTATAATGTAAGCTGCCAGAAAACAAATTAGCTCGGTAATGGTTTCCCTAGATCTCAAGGTCACCTTACATCAGAAGTACCTTCTCATTCAATGCGTTTTCTGTATTTTCACGACTGTTTACATTGTTGATTCTTACTGAAGGCATCAAAACTATGAATGAACACATGAGGAGTTATGTACTTAACAAAAAAAGAGAAAATAACTGAAAACGTTTTATATTATAGTG
>JAOUQT010004013.1:0-12485 GCA_025769995.1 Xyliphius kryptos | reverse complement strand
AGTTATATTTGAATAATTTAGCATGACCTTAAGTGTGACTTATTCAAAGTCTATTATAAAAGAGTCTAAATTTGTGTTTATTTGTTTTAAGAGCAAAAATGTTGCAATTTAATTTTATTTACAGTTAAACCAGCTGTCACTTGGCTGTGTATTGACAGAGGGCGATAATAAAAAAACAACAACAACAAACACCAACAACGAGTCTATGTTATTCGTAACATAAAGTTAATCACGACGGCAACATGTCCAACCCAAACAAGTCTGAGGGAGAAGTAGACCTTGTGACACTCGGGACGAGACGAGGTCAAGCTAAAGCGGCTGGAACTAAGATGATAACTGCTGCTAATGTGAAAATCAGGGAAAATGAGCCCAAAGGGTTGAGGGGAGTACTGGAGAGCCTCGACCTAGCTGTCATTCAACTCCAGATAACACACAGACTTTATCATGATAGGCTCACTGATGACACTGATAAAGAAGAGTCAGAAGCCTATGAGAAGGTCATCTTGATGAGTGTTCATGATGTGCGTCACGACAAGTAAACAAGTGCCTGCAAGAAGTAAACACCTCCTATGAGGTTGATGATCAGCTAATTGCTGAAGAACTGGACAACGTCAATCAAAATGATCCAGTTGAAGAAGATCCAGATGACACAGAAAATGACAACCCCGTGTTAGCTGAGCTAGAAAACCTACGTGCGTTACGAAAAAGGGAACAAGAAAACTTTGAACTGCAACTTAAACGCAACATAGAGGAGCTTTTACTGGAAGTTCAGCTAATGCATCACAAGGCAGAGATAGATGCACAAATATTACACAATCAAAAGAGGATACAAGCTGCAACGACAGATCTTTACTCTACACCTAAGGCTGGCAAAGGCCCAGCAACAACACGACCATCACTGTCACCAATAGCAGAAGACTCAATCTCACAACTGCTTGAATTCTCAAGGCAGCAGTATCAAGCTCAAGTAGAGTCCCTTAGGCTCCCACCAACTGATTTAATTAAGTTTAATGGTGACCCCCTTCAGTACTGGAAATTTATTAGGCTTTTCACCACAATGGTGGACAAAGAGTCCGTTGCTGCGGAAGAGAAGCTAACTCGTTTACACCAGTACACTGAAGGAAAGGCTCAAGATGCTATTAGTCACTGCTTATACAATCCCGATCCTAGTGCTGGCGTTAAGGAGGCACTTGAACGACTAAGAACGAGATTTGGAAATCCTCATACCATCTCCCAGGCTTGGGTGGAGAAGGTTTTGAACTTTAAAGAGATACGAGACAATGTGCAACTCAGAGATTTTGCGGACCAACTAAGAGGCTGTAAGGATACGCTTTCTGCCATGGAGTGTGAGGAGGAGCTCGGTGGGCGCCGCACATTAGTTCAGATCATTAACAAGCTACCACCAGATCTTAGGTCTAAATGGCTAAATATTAACTATGATATCACTAAGGCAGGACGTCTACCTAGACTCGAGGATGTCGTCAGCTTTGTTGAAACAGAGGCTGAGAAGAGATCCGACCCAGTCTTTGGTGGGCTAGTGAGTTACAAGAAGCAGGAGAAACCGAGCAATGGGATGTTGCCCACCAAAGGCTCAAAAAAACCTCGTCCAAACTACGCGGGAAATGTTAAGGCAGCTACAGTTCAAGAGAGCAAGTCTACACCTACCAAAAGGCCAGCTAATTCAAAATGTCTAAAGTGTTCAGAGTTCCACTTTTTGAACCAGTGCCCAGCTTTCCGATCACTGACTGTGTCAGAGCGCCTCACGTTTGTTCAGGAGAAACGCCTGTGCCAAAACTGTTTCATGATGGGACATAGTGCTGAGGTATGCACACGCAATTGGATATGCAACGTACCTGGCTGTGGACAAAAACATAACAAATGGCTACACCCAAACCACACTAACAGGCAAGGAACAGCTGCAAGTCAAAATGCCACTGGTGACAAAACAAATCAACAAACACAATCTACTCAATCGCCTACTGTCACTTGTGGATTTGCTGGAGCTGGAAATGGTAAAGTTTGCTTACCTATTGTTCCTGTGGTTGTTAGAGGCAAGGCAAGCAACATCAGTTCTGTCACATATGCATTACTTGATCCTGGAGCAAACACAAGTTTAGTGTCAGAAGAACTCACGAAGAGGCTCAAGGTCAAAGGCAAACCTGCGAGGCTGGATCTTGACACGGTGGGAGGCAGCCAAGAAGGCATATTTACTCGAAGTGTGAATCTTGAGATAGACTCGCTGCATGATGGTAACATGTATACACTCAACGGTGTAAGAACACTGAGTAAGTTAAACATAGGTCTAAGCTGTCTCGCTACACCTGATGAGGTTGCCAGATGGGATCACCTAGCAGACATCCCTATTCCCAGTATTAACTCGGATGATGTGCACCTTGTTATTGGGCAGGACGCTCCACGCCTTCTCAGAGCTGAAGAATATCGTGTAGGTGGCGATAATGATCCATATGCCACAAGAACAGTGCTCGGTTGGGCCATTAACGGACCAATTGATTACAAACAAGGTGGGAAAAGAGTCAAGACCTATTACCTCAAGTCGGATCATAGTCTGCAAATGCAGGTAGAAAGGTTTTGGAGACTTGATGACTCCACCCAAAAGGACAATCTATCAATCAATGACTATAAGGTGATTAAGCACTGGGAGAATTCGGTCTCTAAAGATGGCTCACACTACATCTTAGACATACCTTTTAAGAACAAAGCAGTAGCACTACCAAACAACATCAACTTAGCAGCACACAGACTACGACTCCTGGAGCGTAGACTGACAAAAAATGCAGAGTTGCAAACAAAGTATGTGGAAGCAATGAAATCGACCATTAACAATGGCTATGCAGAAGCACTCACTGATTCACTGCCTGATCGCAATGATGGCAAGGTATGGTACCTCCCGCATCATCCAGTGGTTCACGCTCGTAAGCCAGGAAAGGTACGGGTGGTCTTTGACTGCGCAGCTAAATACGACGGAGTATCACTCAATGATGTTGTTCATCAGGGACCAGACCTAACAAACAAATTAATAACTATATTGATTCGATTTAGACAAGGTCCTGTTGCTATGATGGCAGACATCGAAGGCATGTTCAACCAGATTTATGTAACGCCGGACCACAGAGATGTCCTGCGGTTCCTGTGGTGGAAAGACCATGATCAAAGGAACGAGGTACTTACCTACCGTATGACATCTCACCTCTTTGGCGGAGTGTGGTCTCCTAGTGCAGCAAGTTTTGCCCTAAGGAAATGTGCATCCGATCATGCACATCTGTACGATGCAGACACCATCTCCACAGTCGAAAAGAACTTCTACGTGGATGATTGTCTGAAGTCTTCTGACTCGCCTAAACAAGCCATCCACCTAGCAGCACAGCTGACTGATCTGCTCAAGCAGGGAGGGTTTCACTTGACCAAATGGATAAGCAATTCCGCAGAGGTCCTGAAGTCTATCCCAGAACAGGAGCATGCAAATCGCTCACCATCGTTGGACCTGGATGGTAATCCATCAATGGAGAGAGCGCTGGGCGTGTTATGGGACATAAAAAATGACTGCTTGACATTCAGCGTAAATGTTAAAGACAAACCCAACACCAAGAGAGGCATGTTAAGTACAATAAGCTCAGTTTATGACCCTCTGGGTTTGGTTGGCCCATTTATTTTACGAGGAAAAGCACTATTCCAAGCACTGTGTCGCATTAAGCTAGGCTGGGATGAAACCATTCCAAGTGAGACCGCGGAGCAATGGGGCCGGTGGTTGGATGACCTGCCAAGGCTGTGCAAACTACAAGTTCCTCGATGCCTCAGACCAACCGTCCATACTGTGCCTTCAGTCACGATGCAGCTACATCACTTCAGCGATGCGTCAGAGTTGGGATACGGCGCTGTCTCCTATCTCAGGCTTATTAACCAGGATGACATCTACTGTAACATTGTCATGTCCAGGAACAGGCTGGCTCCAGTCAAAACAACTACCATTCCAAGACTAGAACTGGCGGCAGCAGTGGTAGCTGTGCAGCTCGACCAGAAAATCCACCAAAGCTTGGAACTACAACTACTGGATTCTGTCTTCTGGACTGATAGCACCATTGTGCTGCATTACATTAGAAACGAAAATAAAAGGTATCAAACCTTTGTTGCAAATAGAATCTCACAGATTCATGAAGCCTCAGTAGCCTCACAATGGAAGTATGTCTGCACAGAACATAACCCCGCAGATGACGTTTCTAGGGGATTATCAGCTGAAAAACTTGCCAACAGTGAGCGCTGGCTTAAAGGCCCTGCTTTCCTTTGGCAAAAGGAAGAGTTTTGGCCTCTCCAACCAGAGCTAGGAAGCCTACCCCCAGAAGCGGAGGTAAAGAAATCAAGTCAGACATACACAGTCTTATCTAATGTCACAAGTCTTTCAGCAGTTGACAGTTTCATCCAGAAGTATTCCTCTTGGTACAAACTCAAAAGAGCCATTGCATTAATCTTACGAGCAAAAGATATTCTTTTAAAGAAGGCAAAACCCAAGCTATGTGCACCTTTAACGCTAAATGACCTGAAGCGGGCAGAGACTTCGATCATTGACTACATTCAACGCTCACAGATTACCAATCCGCTAAAGGTTGATAACTTGAGAGAGTTAGCACCAGTACGCCTCAGTGATGGACTACTCCGAGTTGGAGGCAGACTCACCAATGCTCCAATATCTGAAGCAGCAAAACACCCAGTGATCTTGCCACAGAAGCATCATGTCAGCGAACTCATCATATGGCACTTCCACAAACTCACAGGTCATTCTGGGGCTGAACGGGTCCTCTCTGAGATTAGACAATCCTTCTGGATAGTTAGAGGACGCAGCACAGTAAAACGAGTCCTAGCACAGTGCATACCATGCAAAAGACACAGAGCTCCAATCAGTACTCAGTACATGGCCGACCTACCAGCTGATCGTGTAACTCCAAGCCAACCACCTTTCACCAGTGTTGGAGTTGATTACTTTGGCCCCATTAACATCAGAAGGGGACGCAGTGAGGTAAAGCGTTATGGTTGCCTGTTCACTTGTTTAACAACCAGGGCTGTTCATTTGGAGGTAGCTCACAGCTTGGACACAGATTCTTTCATAAATGCTCTTCAGCGTTTTATGGCTCGTCGAGGAACACCTCAACTGATACGTTCGGACAATGGCTCAAATTTCATTGGTGCCCGTAGTGAATTGCAGAAAGCACTGGATGAGTGGAACCAGCAAAGGATTGAAGAGCATCTGCTCCAACAAGAAACACAATGGAAGTTCAATCCCCCTGCAGCCTCGCACATGGGAGGTGTATGGGAGAGGCAGATCCGAACAGTACGTTCAATTCTCATTGGCCTTACAAGACAACAGGTTTTGGATGATGAAGGATTGATGACACTTTTCTGCATCACTGAAAAAATTATCAATGGACGACCACTAACAAAACTGTCAGAGGACCCAAGAGATGGTCAACCTTTGACTCCTAATGATTTGCTTTTGTTAAGACCTGAGTGTTCTCTACCCCCTGGTCACTTTGTGAAGCAGGATCTGCACCGTCGACGCTGGCGTCAGGTCCAGTATTTGGCAGATGTTTTCTGGACTCGATGGATGAAGGAGTATTTACCTAGCCTACAGCAAAGGCAAAAATGGGCGCACCATTCCAGAAATTATCAAGTGGGTGATCTTGTACTAATTCTGCATGAATCGACACCTCGCAGTCAGTGGCCCCTTGGATTGGTCATTGATGTCAATGCTGGAGCTGATGGACTGGTACGTTCAGTACAGGTAAAGACACAAACTGGTATTTATACCCGCCCTATTCACAAACTATGTTTGCTGGAAGGAAACATGGACGAGTAAGTTCTACAGACTTTCAGCTTGTGGTTTCATGAGACTGCTACAATCGTTAACCTTGTGTTCAAGATTAACTGCTTTCTAAAGTGTATTTTTTACTGTATAGTTTTGTAGTCGTTCACCAATTTTACTTGGATGACCATCTGTTGAGGTCATCGGGGCCGGGATGTTGCTATCACTCCTTTCCACCAGTGGGCGCCGCTCTTTGTTTATGCGTTTGTGTTTGGTACAGGTGAGGAAGAAAGTGCGAGTGATTTTCAATCATATCTAAGCGAACTAAGCAGATACAACAATTAAACTTGTCACTTAAAAGTCTAGAACGCATTGCCCCAACGTGGTAAGTTGTTTTTATTAATGTTAACATCTGTTTAGTTGTGTTATCTGGTGTAGATTTCATATGTTTCGAGAGTTAACTAAATCTTTGCAATGTTTGTTTATTGAGAGTTTTAATCTAAAAATAACTTGTGTTTAATGCTTAAATTTGTGTCTTGGAGTTATATTTGAATAATTTAGCATGACCTTAAGTGTGACTTATACAAAGTCTATTATAAAAGAGTCTAAATTTGTGTTTATTTGTTTTAAGAACAAAATGTTGCAATTTCATTTTATTTACAGTTTAACCAGCTGTCACTAGGCTGTGTATAGACAGAGTGCAATAATAAAAAGCAAACAACAACAACTACCAACAACGAGTCTATGTTATTGGTAACAAGTGGAGACTATACAAGATCACCGACTCAATACTATCAAACCTTTATCCACAAGGAATTAGTTAAATGCAAATTTAACACGTATTTTTATTCTACTTTTACTTTCAATTTTTTTTATTGTATTATATAGCACTAAAATAATACAGCGGGCTATGTGCTGCTAATCTTGAATTAGGGGGCTCTGTGCACTATTTTGCACTGCAAGAGTTCACCCATATCTGGCATAGATTAACAGAGAACACTAATATTTAAGACCATTGAGTTTCTGTAACGTACCCGTGTGATCGCTAGATGGCAGCACCGTCAATGGTCCATGTTGTCTAATCACGGGCGACTGGGATCGGGTGTTAAATCGTCTATATAAAGAGGCTTTGTACGTTGACAGATCAGTGCCACACCATTTTGCTCTATATGTTTTATGGCAAGGGGCAGAGGTTCATATGCCTTTATTAGAGGGTGTGTGGTTGCTTTTAGTGTGTTTGAGTGTGCGTGTGTCTGCGTTTTGATACTCGCAATTCACTTTATTAACCCCCTTAATGCCACCATTAGCGTTCTCCTAGCTTAGTCAAATGCGTTTTGTTTTATGCCGATTGCGTCAGAACAGCCTTTGGCAGTTTCGGTTTTGTTTCATTTTTATTTCTTTTTAGTTGCATTATTTTAGAGGCGTTATTAGTTTAGAGTTATGGGGTTTATTTTTTATTTTTTAACCCAGTTTTTAAACTCTTTTTTTAACTATAAGTACAGCGTTCGCTTATTGTCTTCCATTGTCTTACAGTGATTAGGGCGCTTGGAGAATCAGGAGTATAAGTTTTTTTTTTGAACGAGCCACTTAATTTTCCCAAAGAAATGATCCAAAAAGTACACCCCCTAGTGAAAGTTCCTGAAGTGTTAATATTTTGCATGACCATTATTATTTTCAAGAACTGCCTTAACTTGCATGGGCATGGAGTTTACCAAAGCTTTACAGGTTGCCACTGAAATGCTTTTCCACTCCATGATCATGGAGCTGGTGGATATTCTAGACTTTGCACTCCTCCACCTTCCGCTTAAGGATGCCCCAAGATATTCTATTTGGGTTAGGTTTGGGGAAATGCATGGCCAGCCCATAATCTTTATCGTCTGTGTCTACAGTAAAGTGGTGGTCGTCTTAGTGTGTTTGGGGTCATTAACATTGTGGAACAATGCACTGCGACACAGTTTCCTTAGGGAGGGGATCATGCTTGTCATGGAAATTTGTGACAAAGGCCTCAGAGTCAGGAGTCAAAGTGAGGAACAACATATTTATTGAGATAGATCGGCAACTCTGCAGAATTGAGCATCCACTCTGCCTTCAGAGTTGGAAGGTAGACTTTTATACTTGATGGGGGTATGCAACAGTTGGTCTGTGTTTTTTTTAGGATAAAGGTGATCTATTGCTCTTTCCTGCCATATGTGCTAAAACAAAGGGTAACCTGAAGTGTTGCAGATAACCCCCACTATAAACCTTATCTCACTGGTATGTGCTGAAACAGATGGTTCCCACACAATGCAAATGAGGGGTTAGATGCAGAAAATGGCATGGAAATAGTTATACAGTGTAATGGAACTTAAAGTTTAAAAAAGGGAGTTCAATATATGATTGCAAATCACAAAAATCATATTTACTACATGCATACAGGCTCTGCTTCAGTATTTCACAGTAGACATTGGAGTTCATGAGTCCTACAATAAAATGTAACTCCCCAACCCCTGCTGCACTAAAGCAGGCCCAGACCATGACATTCTCACCGCCATGCTTGACAGTAGGCATGACACACTTATCTTTATACTTTTCACCTTATTGCCGCCACACATGCTTGAGACCATCTGAACCAAATACAGTCTGAGCATTGACAGGATGACTCCCCACCTCTCCTGCTGACAGTACTCCTGCCCCTGTCTTTAAAGGACAGCATTTAAATGTGATGCTGAGCACGTGCGCTCAGCGCGAGGTCTGTTCTGAGTGGACCTTGCTCTTTTTAAACACTATAGGATCTTGGCAATTGTGCTGTAGTTCAGTTTCAGAGTGTTTGTAGCCGTGGCCATTTTCATGTAGCACGACAATTTGTCTTTCAAGATCCTCAGAAAGTGCCATGTTGGAACTTTCAGTGACCAGTATAAGACACACCTGCTCCCTATGCACACCTGAGACCTAGTAACCCTAATGAGTGACATATTAAAGGGAAAATGGCAAGCAGTGCTTAATTTGGACATTTAGGGGTGTAGTCTCTTAGGGGTGTACTCACTTTAGTTGCCGGTGGTTTAGACATTAATTGCTGTGTATTTTGAGGGAAGAATACATTTACACTGTTACAGTATATAAGCTGCTGTAACACCTATATAAGCAAGGTCCTGCAATCTTTCACAGGGCTTTTCCCATTAAAATTAATATACAGACACAAGCATCCTAAATGTCCTCAGTAAAACATGAGAAGAGGGTAAAAATGAAATTCAGTATGTTCTTGATCTTTGAGCATATCTGCAATCACTAGGGTCACTCGCAAAGAAGGATCTGCTCCAAACACAAGAATGTCAGGCTCGGTTGTACGACGGGACACCAAGCTTAGAGTGTTGGCACTGGGGGAAAAAGTCCTTGTATTGCTTCCCACATCAAGCTCGAAATTACTTGCCATCTGGTCATACCGCCCTCAGAACACTGCATCGAGACGCTTCCCAGGGTGGTGATTTGGGATAAAATTGCGGCCATGCTTGACATGGGGGTGATCGAGGAATCTCACAGTGAATGGAATAGCCCAGTAGTATTAGGTCCTAAGATTGACAAGTCAGTGTGGATTTTGGAAACGTGAACACAGTGCCAAAGTTTGATTAATATCCCATGCCTTCCATCGATAAACTGCTTCAGTTTAAGCCTGGATTTAAATAATGGATAATGGCAGATTCTCTTAACTCAGATGTCCTGTCAAAAAAGCCTTTTTCATTCCCGTTTTGATTACATCAATTCATGACACCTCTATTCGGGTTGTTGGGGCTTCCGCAACATTCCAGCTGTTGATGTACAAAATCCTCTGCCCTTACGTGGCATACGCATAATGTAGATGTAATGACTAGATGACATCATCTACAGCAATAATTGGCAGCAGCATGTGCTGCAACTGAGCTGGGCGGGGCTCACAGTCAGCCCAAAAAAGTGCATGAATGTACTGTGGACAGGTGAGGCTGAGGTCAGAAAGTGTCATGGGCAGGTATAAGGAGACATAAACACAAAAACAAGGAGGTTTGACAGCACTAGGAACAGAATTGGTTATGGTCTAGACAGAGGGGGTGTGTAATGGCTGAAATTAATTAAGTCGGTTTGGGTATCCATACCCAAAAAACACTAACAAATAGAAAACAAAAAATTACCTTGGAGGAGAGCTACACAAGGGCAAAACTAAACTAAAGAAGCTCACTGATAGTGGAGATGAATCGTTAGACCAAGGATCCACTTTGCTTGGTGCAGGGCGAAGCAAAATGGCTCGACGACTGGGCTGGCGTTGGCTGTAGCTGAAATAAGGGAAAAAAAACTAGACCTGCTGGACTAGTGCTGGAGTTATACAGCTATTACGGTGCCTAAACACAACGGAGGCAAGAAAAGTCTATATAACGAGATTTATTATCCACAAAAACACAGTAGTGTTCGTTAGGGAACCGCAGTGCAGGGTGCGGCTGGGGAAAAGAAGTTCCGCACGTCGGAGATCTACCCGGAGCGATAGAAACTTGGAGTGACGTCCTAGGTGGCACAATGCTCACGCTGAAGAGAACTCACTGAGAATTCAGCGCCCAATGAGTTTAGCGACGTCCAGCGCCAGACTTCTACGGAGACAGATAACGTACAGACACAAAGAAATGAAGAGCGAATGAGAAACACAATCCACACCGAGAAGTCCAATGCCGGAAATGAAAACCTTTGCGCTGAAATGTCGCAAAAGAGCCGTAAAAAAAGACAGAGAACGACAGGATAATCTGAATCAGCTAATCCTAATATGCAGGAAAAGAAGAGCGATTTGGTGACGCACCAGGTTGACAGTGTGTATGTGTAAGTGAATGTGTGAAAAAAACCTACACTATGTGTGAGTGTATGTGAACAAGCAGGTGGGTGCGTATGTGTCACAACAGCATGGTAGCTGCAGTCAAAGCCCTTAGGCTTGCTGTGGAACCCTTGAACTTTTTAACCTTATGCAACATTTCAGGCTTCAAACATAAAGATATTAAATTGTATTTTTTTTTAACAATCAACAACAAGTGGGACACAATCCTTGAAATGAAATTTATTGAATATTTAAAAAAAAAAAAAAACTGAAAAGTGGTGTGTGCAATATTATTCGGCCCCCAGCTTTAAACTTTGTAACATTACCTTTTGCTGCAACTGCAATAGGTTTTCTTCCAGAATGGTCCTATACAGAATGGTCCTATGCTCCATCCGTCTTCCTATCAATTTTAACCATCTCCCTGCTGAAGTAAGACAGTCTCCCACCTCAGCTGTAGATCTCGGAGTGATCATGGGCCTTTTGACTGTATCTCTGATTGGTTTTCTCCTTGTTGGAGCTGAAGGTTTAGAGAAACGACCGGTTAGATTTGCGGTGGTCTTCCATTTCAATATGATTGCTTGCAAAGTGCACCTTGTGATGTTTAAAGCTTGGACAATCTTTTTGTATCCAAATCCAGATTTAAACTTTTTCACAACAGTATCTCAGACCTGCCTGGTGTTTTCCTAGGTTTTCACGATGCTCTCTGTGGTTCAAACAGAACTCTGAGACTATCACAGAGCAAATGCATTTATATGGTGACTTGATTACACACAGGGGGATACGGCGCAATTTAAAGCATTCCAATTTACCTGGAATCCATGTTTTTGGACTGTGGGAGAAAACCGAAGAACCTGGAGATAACCACACGGATACGGGGAGAACATGAAAACCCAGATTGGGATTTTCCAGGGCTGAGAGGCGAACGTGCTAACCACTAAGCGACTGTGCCTCCTCATTTTAAATGTGGCGATCCCGGAATACAAGCTATGTGCAAGACTGCATGTTTATATGTGCAAGAACCTTAGATGACTTAAGCAGTGATCAGTTCAGGTAGGACCATGGGTGTTGGTACTCTGTTTTCTATTTATTGTGGGTTGTAGTGTGTGAAGTAATTGGGTGTTTGTTTGGTAGTGATTGGTTGCTGTGTGGTGCCGTGGTCCTGCTCACGCTCTGCTTGGCATCTTTGCTGCTCTGCTGCTTCATTAGCTGAACAATTTCATTGCTTTACTCCAGGTTGGCATCCCCATTTACAATGTATGTTTTTTATTAAGTTTTGTATTTGTATTTTAATTATATTTAGCTAGAACCATCGCGCTGCTCGCCACCCTTACTCCTCTGTTTTTGACAGTTGTGTTGCGTTTTTTGTACTGACTGGTACTTATTAGTTAGGGTAATTTCCTGAGGTGAGATTTCTCAGGTGGCATTGTCGGATTATTACTATTTATGACCAAATTCTTAGTGGGTGTTATCCCTCTTTTGACCACTGGGGGTTTTAGTAATTTATTGGGTATATGGTAAGCCACGCCACACATGCAAATATGTTTGGGACAAAGAAAGAGTGAGAAATGATGAGTGTGTAAGATTATGAGGGTGTGTGTTTGTGTGTATGTGAGACTTTTTTAACTTTTAACAATGCTTTATTTTACGCAAGACTAAATTACAATGGGTGGCAAAAGAAAACTAATATTAAAAATAAAGAATTAAAATAATCCACACAGGGGCAGTTGTAGGCTTGTGGTTAGGGAATCAGCCTTGTAACCTAAAGGTCGCCGGTTCGGTTTCCAGTCCCACGAAGTACCATGGCTGAAGTGCCCTTGAGCAAGGCACCTAACCCCAATTGCTCCCCGGGCGCCGTATAAAAGGCTGCCC
>JAOUQT010003998.1:0-12486 GCA_025769995.1 Xyliphius kryptos | reverse complement strand
TAATTCATTATCTTCCGCTCTACGAGTTTCCCCATTCCCATCCAGGGGTAAAAGTCTCGGGCGCTGGGCAAATACACCCAGGACAAGCGCTACTCCATCACTGTGCACACATTCACTCTCACACACAGACTATAGAGGCAATTTACCTTGAATTCATGTTTTTGGACTTTGGGCGGAAACCAGGGAACCTGAAAGAAACCTACGCGGACACTGGGAGAACATGGAAACTCAAACCAAATTGGGATTCAAACTAAAAATCCACAGCACTGAGAAGTGAACATGCTAACAATGAAGCCACCGTGCCACTCTGTTTATATACAGTTTATATAAAGTATACAAAGTAAAAGACTGCAAAATTATCCGTTTCTGTGATTTGGCTCTTTCTAAATATATGTTTCAGTAAAATTTACATTATTTTATCCTTTAAACTACTGAAAACATGTCTCCGAAATTCCAAGCAAAAATTTAGTATTTATTTGAAGAGAAAATGGGAAAGTGTCAAAATAAAACAGTGGAATAACCATGCTGTAATGCGTCTTGGCATGATTTCAACCAATCTTTCACACTGCGGTGTCACTTTGGGTGATTTAATTTTTGCTTTTGGTGCAAAAGTTTAAGCAGTTCAGTGACGTTTGACGGATTGTGACTATCCATCTTACTCTTGATTACATTCCATGGGTTTTCAATGGGGTTTAGGTCTGGAGATAAGGTTGGCCATGACGAGGTCTTGATTTGGTGGTCCTTTAACCACACGTTGATTGACCTAGCTGTGTGACATGGAGCATTGTCCTGCTGGAAAAAAAAGTAATCAGAGTTGGGGAACATTGCCAGAGCAGAAGGAAGCAAGTGTTTTTCCAGGATAACCTTTTATGTGGCTTGATTCATACGTCCTTCGCAAAGATGAACCTGCCCAATTCCAGATCATCACTGATCCTCCACCAAATGTCACAGTGGGTGCAAAACATTGTGACTTGTACACCTCTCCAGGTCTCAGTCTAACCATTAGATGAGAATGTGTTGTACAAAGCTGAATACTGGACTATGGACTCCACTATGATCCAATCCTTATAGTCTTTCGCAAACTTCAGCCAGGCTCTCCTTTGCTTCTTACTGATGAAAGGCTTTTGACTTGAGCCCTGCCTCTAGCAGCCTGTTACCAACTGTTCTTGCCCCAGCTGCCATTTGCCCTTCCTTATGTAGGTCACTTGATGTCATCCTGCGGTCCCCTTTATTGCATAAAAGATCCAATTAAAGTCTTCTTTCTTTGGATCCTTTAGTAAAGCTGAGAGCTCTTGCCACATCCAGTTCACTTTTATGAACTTGTGACAAGTGTCTTGCCATCTTGCAAACTGGCTTCGAGCAATAAAAGCATTGCTGCTTTTTGTTAAACATCCTCTTCCCACGAACAGTCCTCCTCGATTTAATGACAGATATTCCACTACTTTCCTCAACAGAATGCATCACGTCTTCAGCCACAGCTGAGTTTGTGCCGCTACGTGTGTCTACTGAAAGGAAAACACATAACTAAGTAAAGGATCTTGTAAAGTGAAGCCATGGTTTTTAAGATTTAAATCCCATTACCTGTTGTGCTCCATGCCGCAAAGGTGAGAGAATCCGACTTCTGTGAATTCCGTGGGGACGCAAAAGACAAAAAATGGTCCAAGGGAGCTGGCCAATCTGATATGGCCTTTTTATCAAGGGGCTGTTAAATGGCAGGTGATTGCAATTACATGGCAGTCACAAATTGATGGTGGGTTAATCAAAGTTAAACCCTGTACTCACGCAGCCAGAGACAAAAAAAAAACAAAAAAAAACCACACACACAAACACACATTTAGTTCAGATTTTTAACCTTGTAAAGTCATTCTACTAAATTCAGGGAAATGTTGCCAAACACCTTAAAATTCAATTTTCTGTCACTTTTAATTCTCATGCCTGTGGGGACCAAGAAGCCAGTCCTCACCGCACCTAAAGCACCTTTAATGTTCTTTGCTGTTTAGCTCTGCAGCAGATGCTGTTTATGATTTTTTTACAACGGGAACCATCACATGCCAATCACTTTTGCTTTTTGAAATTTTTTTGAAATTTTTCTTAATTTCTCTCGGAAAGTGTCGCTATGGCGAGTTATTTTTAGAACAGACTACGATCTACTCATGTGTTCCCTGTGTGCGCCCTGGTGCCCCCGGGTTGAGTTTAACCAAAGTTGGTTTAGCTACAAAACCCAGATGGAGGAACTTAACATTATAGGTAGTGTTATGCTCCCTAAATGGGATGGATCATGTAAGTTTCTGGATGGAGAACCCAATTTAAACTTGATGGTTTTTATTACATTTTTAAGTTTAAAATAAGCTTTGAAATGGGTGGTAAAAGCGGTGATGCAAGCCTGTTTTAAGAACATGGTTAAAGCTTGCCCACTGTTTTCAGACAAACATAAAAACCATCAGATGGATGGATGGATGGATGGATGGATGGATGGATGGATGGATGGATGGATGTGCAGCTGGGTGGCATCAGAGAGGTGTGATGGCGTGTATCATCTTTCTTTAGCCTGTTTTCACGGTCATTGCTCTTATTTATCCTCTGCTGTTTCTTCTAGCATGTTTTCTCTGAGTGAAATCAGAACCAGCACTTCACTAACTCTATATTCAGGATATACCATGCCCCTGGTTTAAACTGGACTCTTGGATGCTGGTGCTATTTGCCCAGCAATGAATAGACCGTGATTATCCTTAATGATGCATGGATTCCATTAAAACTTGGGTAGTGCATTCAGCAGCACGGGGCATTGGAATAACTCTGTGGTGTGAGACAATGAGAAGAACATATCTTCATGGTCAAGCACAATGGAAGAACAAAGACTTTGTTTTCTAAAACCCCACAAATGTGTACTAGACACACACCAGGCCCTATACTCTGTAAATCCTCATGTGTGTACAGTGGCTATCCATTTTATTAGTCCAACCTACATTGTGGTTTTACAATTACAGACTGTAGTACATTAGCCTCTCTGCTGATTCTGTAAGAAACATCTTGTAACAACTAAGAAAGAATTAGAAGATGAGCAACACAAACTGTGCAACAACAAACAGGCGGCTGTGGTTCAAAGGGTCTTTGTGGGTTTTTCCTTCTTTAATAAAGTATACTAAACAACCAGCAGCATAGCATACACCGCATAATTGAGCCCTTCCCCAGTATAACGTTGCCGGTCCAATTTCTGCCTCGCCACCATAAAGTATTTATGTATTCAGCATATTGTTGAGCAGACAATATAACTATGCCTTCCTATGACTGACGGATAGCATGTATCTCAATGATGGCAAATGAAGGTTACAGCTTCAGTTATGTTGCGAAGTTCTGCTGATTACATTTTTCCAGAAATACAACCATAAATAATGGAATCATCAGTCTCTGAGGATGTTGTTTAAGTTTGTAGAAAAAAATAAGATCACAGACATGACAAAAAACTAAAGACGTTTCAAACTGCAACTTTCTGACTTTTAACAAACACAAAAAAAAAAATCAAGAAAAATAATTGTGGTAGCCAGTAACAGATTTTTAGAACAATCTCAGGGAATAGATTGTGGAATCACTTAATCCTGAAAAAAAATATGGAATCACCTTGCAAACAGCTGAATCAGGTTAAATCTGCTCGTTAGTATGCAGGTAGAAAGGAGTGATCAAACCTTGAAGAGCTTTTACAACAAGTGGATTGGCATGAATCATCAGAAAAGTCAATTGAAACAAGGAAGAGGATTATTAAACTTCTTAAAAAGGGTAAATCATCTCTAAGTGTTGCACAAGATGTTGGTTGTTCATAGTCAGCTTTGTCAAAAATCTGGACCAAGTACAAACAACAGGGGAAGGTGGTTAAAGGCAAGCATACTGGTAGACCAAGAAAGACATCAAGACAGAAAACTTAGAGCAATATGCCTTCAAAACAAAAAATGTACAACAAAACACATATGAAGAACAAATGGGAGGAAACTGGCGTCAATATTTGTGACTAAACCATAAGAAACCGCCAAAAGAAAATGGGATTTACTTACAGAAAATCTCAAAGAAAGCCATCACTAAAAACAAGGTTTAAATGGGCAAAGGAAAGGCAAACGTGTATTGTAGATGACTGGATGGATGTCATATTTAGTGCCTTTTGTTTGGTGCCGTTCCAATGAGATTTATGCAGATGATTGTTTGAAGAAAACATGCAAATTTCCACAATCATTGATGATATGGGGCTTCATGTCAGGTAAAGGCACTGTGGAGATGGCTGTCATTAATGCACTTTAATAAATGCACAGCTTTACATTAAATTTTGGACACTTTTCTTATCCCATCCTTAAAAGTGATGTTTGGGAAGGATATTATTCAAGATGATAATGCAGCTTGCCATAGCACAAACATTGTGAAAACATTCCTTGAAGAAAGACACATAAGGTCAATGTCATGGACTGCTAACAGTCTGGATCTCAGTCCAATTAAAATCTGTGGTGGAAGTAAAAGAAAATGGTCCAAGCCCGGATAAATGGGGAGGGGTGGAGAAAGCAATAGCAAACTACTCCACTATACTTGCCAAAATACTTCGTGAATCACGATTCATGAAGTGACCGAGAGTCGGCTACGACTGATCGGGATAATCATCATCATCATAATCATCATCATCATATATAGTTTAAAAACTATATATAATGTTTAAAAACAGTTGGTTGATCCACTGGTACGAAACACCTTTAATCAATGTCCCTGCAGTAATGGAAATTAGAAATCATCCAACACGAAATAATACCCGCTTTGTGATTTTCTTGTTTTGATTATTAAAGAACAGGATAATGAAAACTAACAAAGGAAACTCAACATTTCACATCCACTCAATGCAAAAAGGAAAGGAAACACAACTTATTTTTATTCAGATGGTTTAGAATGCAGCAGCACCAGTTGTGTTGTGTTGTGTTGTGTTTACAGAAGGTGAGGGTGTCTGTGTAAGAATATCAGCTGTTAAGACCTATAATTAAGGAGGGAGGGATTGAGGGTTGACCAAGCTGTCCTGTGTACGTTGTACGAAGACCTGTAGATATTCGAATGTCTCCACTGTTGGTCTGATTGAATCGTGACTGTAGTCTGGTGTAAACTTCTCCTGATTATCTGATGAAGGAAACCTGTGATTCCTGTGTTGGTGTTGCACCATGGTTCCTGTCTGAATGGATTTAAATGTTACTGTATACCGTGTAGTTCTGCCTATGTGTAGCATCCGAATCTGATTGGTTCCCTCTGTTAACACTGATCTGGTGTTCTTCGTACGTTTCACCCCGATACCCGATCTGCACCTGAGCGTCTGGCCGCAAGCGCCTGACATACGAGGCACTGACAGAAAAATATACAACTCAGGAACGCTCCATTCATAACGGTGAAACATCTGGACACCCTGGGGGGAAAGGAAAAGTGTGAGAGAGCAAAAACAGTGTGGTTCATTGAGAAATGTAGAGAGCAGCTGTGAAATGAAGCGGTGAAGGTGGACGTTGAGAAAACGCACTACAGGCCTCTCTGCTGGGAATGAGGAGTGATGTCATGACTTTACTGAGTGCAAACTAAGTGCGAGAAAATCTGCCATGGCTCAGCGCGATTGGCCGAGATGTGAGCATTTTAAACGTCGTGAGCGAATGCTTGTGGTATGAGGGAATGAAGAACCACAAAGCAGAGGTTGAGGTATAACCTGTTGGAGACAGGCTTTTAAAAAATGATATTGAATGCCTAAAAAAGGACAAGTGGTAATTTTTAAAGCAGCAGCTCAGATGATGGAGAAAAGCTTTTACCTTTTAAAGGAGAGATGGATGTTCTCTAAATGTGGAGTCATTTTTCCCTAAAGCCGGCTGCCTTTTTTGGTTTCATTTATCTGCACAGCTTCATATCTGCTTACAAACATTGTGGGCTTAGTCACCTTTTAATTCCTGAAATGATTTATGTAAATGTTGAGGATTAAGTGCAAAAGGCACGTAAATGTTCTGTAGTGATGGATATGGATTCAACAAAAAGAATAGATGGCTGGATGACTGAACCACAGGGATGAGGAGCAGAATGGATAAATGACCTGAATGACAGGGATTAATGGTTTACTGATGAAGGGATGGATGGTAGGATTATCAGAAAAATGGATGGATGAATGTTGGACAGGTTGAATAAATAGACGGCTGAATTGTGAGAGATGGCGACGTAGAGGGAGGCGGGATGGGAGACTGATACCTACACCGGTTGGATAAATGGATCAGATGGCTGGCTCCACATTGCACCACCTGATTAGCAGCAGAGGCTGGTACTTTATCTGTTCTGCTGCAGACATGTATTAGAGGTAAATGTTTTGTTCAGTGCCACTTTACAGTTTAGAATCATCAGAATCGGAAACAGAACATTAATCCCCGGGGGAATCTGCAATGGGCAGTATGCACTCGCGCATCCACACCAACGATACGAGGTTAACCACCTTATCAAACTGTATGTAGACATAGTGTGGATTAATAAGGATTTTCCTGTTCAAGTTAGGTTTTAGGATTTTTTGTTGGGAAGTTGAACCCTGTCCCAGAACTGCTGGAGCAAAATTTACAAATGGTGTCAGTTTGCTGTCTATTTCACGATATGCACATTTCTGTTCTATAGGTAAAGAACCTGCTAAAACAAACCAAAATAGTGTTTTTTTCCTGGAGATATCATATTTTACATTTACATTTAGTTATTTAGCAGACGCTTTTATCCAAAGCGACTTACAAGTATACCAACTTGGTTGGGGTCAAAACACAGTGTTGATACAGAACCCTGGAGCAATGAGGGTTAAGGGTCTTGCTCAAGAACCCACAGTGGTAACTTTTGTGGACTTGAGATTTGAACCCACAACCTTCAGATTGACAGTCCAATGCCCTAACCATTGAGCTACCACTCCCTTTTAAATATTTGAATAAATCTGGTCCCATATTTATACTTCCCTGGTTATTATAGGCCAAGTGTGAACTGGGTACAGTATCAGTTAATACAACATCTAAGATTAATACTTCTGATTATTTGTAAGAGCACTGTTTTTCTGATTTAAAATGTGTATGTGTGTGTCTTGTGTGGACCATCATGCTAAAGTTCACACTCCTTTAGCATGATAAGGAAGAAATAGCAACATAGCGTCCACAAACACAATTATTTCCAGGACTTCTCTGATAAAAGCAAAGCTTTACTCTGCACTTTCTTGGTGGTGGTGTTTTCAGTGTTAGATGTATCGCGCACATCATTTCTTCCCATTTAAGGTCAGACTGTGAAGTTAAATGGTACTACAGCCTGGGGCCGGGTCGAGCCAAGCCAAGCCGAGCCGACAGCCAGGAGAGCAGAGGACGGCATCTGGAAGGAATGAATGCAGTGTATTTTGGGGATTTGGAGGAAGTCAACCCCATGTGGTGAAATGGAATCGGAGTGTGTGTATCTGTGTGTGTGTGAATTTGTATGTCTTTCCGTTTAATACGACATTACGTCAGTGCATGATTGATTGGTAGCAGTGCACCTGCAGACACAGACTGTACTTTAGTGTTTAGCTCAGACACACTGTACATACAGCACTGCTCTGATTGTTAACTCCCTGTTAACCTTTCTGTTGCAAACTGAGGCAGTTTTATAGGCTTTGTCCCTCTCTTTGTGGGGTGGTGGGGGTGTACACTTTACAATAACATAAATGTAATAATGCACATACAGCCACTGGTAGAAAGAGGAGAGTGGATGCACAATTTTTTTGTTTTACCAAAATTCTTCCTATGAGTGGATGAACCATGTCCTTTTTTAACCTTGGTTTGTAGAGGGAACAGTGTTGTGATTTAGGCCAAGTGGTGCAGGTTACATTGACATGACAATGTTGTGGGTTTTATTCCTTTAATGATTTTGAAACTGCATGAAGAAATTTGGAGAAATAGTAGAATGTTTTTTGGTAACATGGATATAAGTTCTGTATGATACAATTACAAAACAGGACAGTGAGCCTTAACCCTATATTATCATCCCCCCTCCGCTTTTATTTACTTTTTGCCTGGTATCTGCAGTCGAGAATTCAATCTAAAGGTTTATTTGAAGAGCATGGTGATGCTAGATTAATACTCCTGTCTTTATGAGGAGGGCTTAATTGTCAAGCAATTATTCATATGCCGCCGTTCTCTGTCCACTAGCATTGTTTATGCTCCACGTCCACTAATTGCTCTTTACAATCTGAGTTTTTGCCAGTTCTTCATCTACAACCTGCAGGAAGCCATTAGTCTTCCCGAGGCACCTTTTAGTACTCGACAACTGACATTAATTACAGCACTTAGAGCGCCTTTTAATTACACTCAATTATGCTTCTCGTTTAATAACGACCGGCCGAGCTGATGGGTAGATTGATGGCCTGATAGATTGGCCAGAACATCCTTTTGTGCGCGTTCCAAAATTAACCTGGTAATTATGATGGCTGAATGAGTGGAAGGGGTGGGGTTTGAGAGCCATGGTGGTAGGCCGTTAAACTTAGAGAGATGCGCTGCCAGACTGGGTGGCCGTTCTGAACGACGGGAATCCGAATGCCAATTGAAATGCGGGATAGATATGAATGCCAGAGACTGGAGTGGATGTGGTCTGGATCGGGTCCCATGGTGCAGATTCATTTCAGATCTGTCTTTTGGACGCCCACAACTGTAGGGTTGGTACATAACAAAGCTGGCTCTGCATTCGTGAATTGAGAATTTTCCGCTGCGCGCATTATACAGCATAATACCCAGACTAATTGCGGTTTTCATTTGGAAAGCAGCTCTACACAAAAAACATCACTGAACCGATGATTTAAAAAAGTCTGAAATCTGTGTCTAAAGATAAATTGTATGTACTGTATACATCTATCACACATACACCATCTAACCTTCAGTTATTTATCAGTCTGTTTTTTTCTCCATTGTTTGTGATGTTCTGTTACAAAATTCAGAAAATTCTTCAAGCCGCAAAAGTCTTCAAGCCACAATTTTTAAACATCTTGCAGTAATAATTTTGATTATGATATACAGAATTTTGGGTGGCAAGTCCAATCACCAGAAAAATAAGGAGGCTTGGATCAGGAAGCCATTATATTACATTATTATTTTGAGTCTTCAGAAGGATTTACAAGTGCTTCAGTGTCCTGATACACAAGGTCAACCATGATACAGCCCCCATGGAAAAAAGAGGGATACAGACTCACATTGGCAACATATGGTCGATTTGTGATTTAAACTGCCAACCTATAGATAGCCCTATATGTTGCTATTCTTATTAGGAGTGATAAGGATGGACACAATTAGGAAAGGGTTTCATAGGGACTGTACAAGTGGGACAGTCTTGAGACAGTTAGAAAGGTAGATTAAAGTGGTTCAGACATGTACACAGGGGGTGTGGGTCCTGCTGAGGATGTGACCGAAGAGGATAGTCAGAACAAAATGAAATAGAGAATGGTCTGCTGTGGCGCCGCTTGATGGAAACAGCTAAAGCAAGAATAATACATAATCAATTCTGATGATAATAATAATAATAAGACATCAAACCTGTTTAGGTTGTTGCGCTGATGCTTTATGTGAACTGAAATGTGGATCCGATGTTGTGGAAGCTTCTCAAGCTGCTCAGCAAATGGTTTGTCTCCTCGTAATGGACACTCAAAATCTGTTTTATCACAGAGTGCATTTACGTTATATATATATAGGACCAAGTCCCTGAACCATATACTGTATATATACTTTATCGTATATGAAGTTTGTTTCCCATGTTTTACTAAATGGTGTTTTTATCCAGTGTTCCACAGAAACACCAAACACAACCTCAATCCCTCATAAAACCTCTCATAAATCTCCAATGAACACCCTTCTGCCAATGTCGACATGCACACCCCGTACTTTGTTTGTATGGTTGGCTTGACGTGTAGTCTGTTTTCTGAGAAAGGTCGGTCTGATGTGTGCACAATTGTCTGAAAATTACAGACAAACTGTACAAGTGCTGAGTGAGCACCCATTGTGGTCTTCTGCGGTGATGTGCTGTTGCACAAAGGCATATGGGGGAAAAGTCATAAATCTTGAAGCAAATAGGTTACACTTTATGATGTTCCACCTCAATCAGAATAAAAAAAAGACTGGTGCAAAGTAATAAAATAAAACTTCAAAGAGCTTTGGATAAAAGCAAAACACCTTACGTTTCTCAAGAATAAGTTTTTACATTTTAAAGCATCTGGCTGCACTGAGAGATACTGGTGGAGGGGGGGGGGGTTTCTTGTTGCACAGAAGTGTTTATCTCTGGCTTTAGCAGAAAGCAAAAAATACAGAAAGAACGTCACGTGAATTATGTCAGTGTAAACCGAACTGTAATTGCATCCAATTTTTCAAATTTATTTGACACGCGGCATTTCCCCTTTAGGCTAAAGCATTTAGTGGAGGCATGCAGCTCCGGCGAATTAATGGCTGCTCCGCAAAAGTGAGCATGAATTTCTTTAGATTAGTATACAGAGTTATATTTCCTGTATACATGAATAAAATAAAATAGCGCCTGCAGGGAAAGAAGTACATCCTGAAAGTCATCAGTCAGCCTGGTACAGCTGTTCGAACTCATTAAAGGAGAATTAGGAACAAGGAAAACACTGAAGGAAGTATGGATGGAAGGCAAAAGATTCAGCAGTGAACGGAATGTCTGGGAATCAAGAGCACGGACTGAAAAGAGGGTTGACGATGGAGGAAAAGTCAGGAAAGGACTGGGAATGAGAAAATGAGGACTGAAAGAAGGAAATGGGGATCGAATACAAAGGAAGTGACATCAAGATATGAAAAACGAAAAATAAGCCAGCGTACAGAAAGACCAAACCTGATGTAGTTGTGCCATTTCTGTCTACATGGATGTGATGTTTAAAGTCACTTTTGCGCTGATCTGACACTTTTTTTTTTACAAAGAACGATTTTCCCAGCATGCTTCAGTCTGAGGGAACGAGTGACACTTCCAAACTGACCCGGTAACCAAGCAAAACAGATCATTTGTGCTGACATCATGGCAGTTTGGCCGACTGTAGGGTGTAGATGACGAGATGATGGGGAAGACGAAGGGAAAAAGAAACACATACTCCAGCCTAAACCACGGCACAGCAGCAGTGGGCATTAGCATGCTAGCTTTAGCTCTGAAGGTTCAGCAAGGCCATTTGGACTTGAGCTGAAGGAAATAGCAGCATTACCGCCTGTGGGTTTCACTCTGGTGTAGCTGAGGTCATTCCATTCAGGAACTTCCGACAGGAGATCCAGCGTTCACTCTTGGCGTGCTGATGAGAAGTGTGTTCAGCGTCACCATCACCCACCATCTGATTCAGTGCCATGGTCCTGCTGATGCCCCTGCGACTGGTAAAACCTCTGCTGCAGGAGCAGAATCTGCCATGTAGTTTACAGCCGATGCAGTTTGGCTCTTTGGACTGAAAATAATTGAGATTATAATGACGAGGGCCATTTGACACTATGTGCTGCTGAAGCTCAGGGACGTCAGGTCTTCGAACCCTGTCCCCTAAAAATGCACCCCCACTGAGCCCTTATCAAGAACCATATGATAACCTTAAATCTTTTATTGTAGTCTGTCAGATTTACAGCTCTCCAGGTGCACTCCAAAGATTTTCCATTCTCTCTACAAATATTCTGAAATAAGTGATGAAGGGCAGCCGTAGGCTTGTGGTTAAGTTTTGATTCTCAGTCCCACCAGGTACCATGACTGTAGTGCCCTTGAGCAAGGCACCTAAACCCAATTTTCTCCCTGGGCGGTATATACAGGGCCGCCCACCAATCCGAGCATTTGTGTTCACTTTACCAGTGTGTGTATATGTGTGTTTTTTTACTGCAGGGCTGAGTTAAATGTGGAGGACAAATTTCTCTGCATGTAAGCACAGAAGACAAAATAGAAGACAAAATAAAAATAGATTATCTATAAAGAGAAAACCTAATAGAGCTACAGATCACTGAAGTACCACCTCAGTGGTGAGAGAGTGAAGGAATGATTAGACTGATCGCACCTGCTTTTGGGTTTGAATTACAAGAAGGTCAGGCAGCAGAATTTCTGTATAAAATCTGCATGTTCTCTCATGTAAGCTTAAAGAGCTGGTAGACTATAAACCTGAGTGTTTCTCCCCATCTTGCAGGATGGAAGCAAATCCAAGTTAGTGCAGCTGACTAGAAAATGAGTGAATAGAATTGGTGTAAATATGATTTAGTTAATGAATGTATATTTATATTTAATTAGCAGCAGTAAACTGACATGATGCGTTTGTTGAAGCTAAAATTTTCTTTCTGGTTTAATTTTCAAATATTGCAGATATCTGTTCTTGACCTTTCAAAAACCCCTGAGCTAATTGTACTAATTAACAGTAATTGTGTCCCTGCATGATATGAATAAGTGTGTGTGTGTGTGTGTGTGTGTGTGTGTGTGTGTGTGTGTGTGTGTGTGTGTGTGTGTGTGTGTGTGTGT
>JAOUQT010003980.1:0-12487 GCA_025769995.1 Xyliphius kryptos | reverse complement strand
GACCCCCCCCCCCCCCCCCCGGGTGTATCTGACCACTGCCCGAAACATTCTCACATGGATGGGCATGGGGAACTCTCCCCAAAACCCTTGTGGAGAATTAAGTATTATGTGTTTTGTTACCCGCACGGCACGGTGGCTTAGTGGTTGGCACGTTCTCCTCTCAGCGCTGGGAAATCCCGTTCAAGTCCGGTTTTGGGTGGAGTTTCCATGTTCTCCATTTGTCCGCGTGGGTTTCCTCCGGGTTCTCCAGCTTCCTCCCACGTTCCAAAAACATATATTTATGGTAAATTGAATGCTTCAAATTGCCCTGTATAGTGTGTTTTTGTGTGTCGATGTGTGAGTGAGTGTGTGCCCAGCGATGGATTGGCGCCCTGTCCTGGGTGTCCTGTCCAGCGCCTGAGATGTTCTCCCCTGGATGGGCATGGGGAAACCCCACAGTGACCCTAGTACAGGAATAAGCGGAAGATGATGGATGGATGTTTTGTTACCCAAGTTTCTTTATTTTTCATTATTTTCTGTGTTTTTTTTGTTGTTGTTTTTTTTTTTTTACTTTTTTATGTACCCACCCTCTTTATTCCTTCACTTCTGCACCATTTAGGACCTTTCTTCTGGTTTTGCTCAGAACTCATTTCTTCTGTGGCCTGGTTAGAAACAATGCTAATGGAACATGTATTTTTATCGTGTGTTCTTCACCTGTCGACTCTGATCTCACCTGTCGGCTCTGATCTCATCCAGATGTCTGAAGCTGGTGAATACAGCAGGCTAGAAATAGGTATGTGATCATTCAGGCTCTTCCGGTCTCTCTCTGTTCCCCAGTAAACTTCGTCCCTGTCTCCTTTTTCCTCTCTTCTAAACATTCAAACATCACCAACTGTAATGTCAAGCTGCATCTATTATTCATGTGGACGCATGTAGGAGATTTGTTCACCAAACTGCATCAGAAGCAGATTTATTTGGACACATCTGTAAAAAGAACAGCAGCTGGTTGACTCATTCAGGGGAGAGTTGGTATCAGATCTAAAAAGTTCTGACGAGCTCTTGTTATTTGACACGGAACACACCACTGTGTGCTGTAATATTTATGTAACACACACTCACAGACACACATATTGGCATTTGTGCTGGTCAGCCTCACTATAGTAATATCTATCTCACATATGGGAGGTCCTGTCACTGATTTTACCTTACACTTGCCCCAAGATTGTGGGGTGGCCATTTTGAAACAGGAATATAGATTCCCCAAAATTCTGACTTTAAAGCAGCCCAAACACATGAGAAAACCACGAGGGACAAATAAAATCATTCATTCACTAATTCATTATCTTCTACGTAATCCTATACAAGGGTCTCGGTGGGTTTCCCAATGCCTATCCAGGGGAGAACGTTTTGGTCTCTGGTCAGATACGCCCTGGACAGGGCACCAATCTATCACTGGGCAAACACTCCCTTACACAGCCACACTCACCACAAAAACATCCACCAAATGGGGCAATGCAGAGTTCTTAATTTACCTTGAATCCATGTTTTTAGACTGTGGGAGGAAACTGGAGTGGAGGAAACTGGAGTGGCGGAAACAAACGTGGACACGGGGAGAACATGAAACTTCTACCCAGATTGGTATTTAAACTGGGAATCCCCGTGCTTAACACTAATAAATTAATTAAATAAAGAACTCAATGTAACTTAATGTAGCTGTAGTTACCTAGATGGTCTGTTTTATGACTTGAAAGGACATCAGGTCTTCCAAACAGTTTTACCACAATGATAATAGAATTTATGTAATGATCACTGTGATTGGAATATGAATTATTGTAACACTGTTTTGTGGGGGGTTCTTACGTGTCTTCGGCGTTTCTGACACGTTAAAGTTTGCTTTACCATCTTTAGCGTCTCTTTTGATGGCATTGGCATCAAACTAGGTTTATGGTGGCATGGGCAGGTGCCAGGTCATGCTGTAAGAAATCTGCATCTCCATACAGATCCTCAGCAGAAGAAATCATAAAGTCCTCTGAAACATTCTTGGATTAAAAAAATCAGAGTTTAGCAACACCTGCACCGAACATTGCATTCCAAATCATGACTGGTTGTGAGACTGTGACTAGATCTCAAGCCGTTTGGATTCTGTTCCTCACCTCTACTGTTTAGTAGATGATTCGCGTGGCACACTCAGTTGAAAACATTCATGCCCTGCGAGATTTGGGTTGGTTTCTTTACTGCATTCTATTTTTTTGAATTCCTGTTTTCATAAGTTTTATGAATACTTAAAATCGTTAAAATTGTGGGCGCTGAATCTATAATCTGTGAAAGTTTCACTTTTTGAATAGAATTATGGGAATTAAACAACTTTTTCATGATATTCAAATTTTTGGAAAATGATCTGTACATATACAGTATATAATAAATTCAGTGTTCAGTGATCAGAACATAAAATCTATTATTATTGTGGGTTAACTGTTTGAATGACCTGATATACTTTCAAGTCATAAAACAGACATAAATCAATCTAGGTTACCACGGCTAGTTATGCACTTTTAGCTAGTTGTTGCACACTTCACACAAACATATTTCATTTAAGATTTAATTAGTTGCCCTTTATAAAATAATGTGTTTATTTGTAATAAACTCTTTTAGGCTTTAGATTTTACGAATTGTTTTCTTGATCAGCCCGTTAAGAAGCATGGTACAAAATAAAAAACATCATCGCTGAGGGTGCCCCGTCTGGTTCAGCGTCTTATTGTTTATTCTGATAGGTAGCAACTCTATTCATGGTTTGTATTGGTTAGTGTTCAGATGAGACTTAGGCTAAGACCAATAGCATTTGTGGTTAAGGTTGGGGTACATTTGGAATAGTAACCAGTGGTATCAGCCTATAAGAGTTATATTGCTTTAATCAAAAGTAACATACTGCACTTTGCTAAATTTCCTCTGCTAATTAATTTAGAGGGTTAAACGTTCTCTAATTTCTTTTGATAAAGTAAAAAAGGGATCCATTTTGTCTGCAGTGCTTACACACAGAGAAATTTGTCCTGAATTTGCCTTGAAACACACACATATATACCCATTAGTAAAATAAGCACTCATGCCAAGGGCAACCTAGTATATGGGGATTTATTGGGGTTAGGTGCCAAGCCCAAGGGCCCTTTAGCTATAGTACTTGGTGGAACAGGGAATCAGACCTGGGACTCTCAGGTCACAAGGATAGTTCCCTAACCACTAGCCCCTCTCTTCACTGAAAATGTAAAGACAATGTGCCATTGTAAACGACACTGTATGATCAAACTTGAACATCTATTGGAGAGTCAGTGTAGAATTCCTGTGTGTGTGTGTGTGTGGGGGGGGGGGTATGTGCACTAAAAATACACATTGTGGTAAACTGGGAAGAGTGGGGGTGGAAAAGAGGGTGTGACGAAGATAAACAAATGAACACCTGTCGAAACCGGAGCACAATACTAAAAAAAGGAATGCTAATCTGAGTCGGACCGTAACGCTGAGCTACGCTCCAGGACGCACAGCGAGGCGCCAAGAGGCTGTCTGTACAAACACGCAACCACTGAGACACAGCAGAGCTGCGTGTGGTTAAAACTCCACCTGTTAGTTTTTTGATGCACCGAGGAGCGCACAGACCACCGGGAGGAGAACACACACCAGTCATCCTTCCATAAACAAAAATTCACCATGCGCTAAACGGATGGCCTAGAAGATTGTGAAGGAGAGCCTGCTTTGTGAGAAAATGAATAATATGTAATTATGTCTTATAGACATAAGTATAAAGGACATCCAAACACTACACTGCGGTAGTTTTTATGCATCCTATTTTATCCGATTTCCGGTTCGAATCCCAATCTGGGTTGAGTTTCCATGTTCTCCCCATGTTTGCATGGGTTTGCTCTGGGTTCTCTGGTCTTCTCACATTCAAGGATTCAAGAAAAATTGAATGCTCTAAAATACCCCATAGAATGTGTGTTTGTGTGTGTGTGTGTGTGTGTGTGTGTGTGTGCCCAGTGATGGATGGGCACCCTGTCTATCTGTGTATCTGCCCAGGGACGTTCTACCCCGGATGGGCATGAGGAACCCCACCGCAACACTAGTAGATGATTAAGAAGATAATGAAAGGATGGATAGATATACGTGCATGTGTGTGTGCCCAGCGATAGATAGTGCCCTGTCTTGGTTGTGTTTGCCCAGCGCCCGAAACATTTTCCCCTGCAGGGTGCCAATCCATCGCTAGATACACACTCACTTACACACACATACACACACTATACAGGGCAATTTAGAGCATTCAATTTATTTTCATGTTTTTGAAATGTGGGAGGAAACCAGAGAACCCGGAGGAAACCCACGCAGACACGAGGAGAACATGCAAACGTCACCCAGATAGGGATTGGAATCGAGAATCCCCAGTGCTGAGAGGCGAATGTGCTAACCACTAAGCCACTGTGCCGCCCGCCTATAAGGGTTAATTAGTATAATTAATTACAATGCCAACAGTGTGCAAAGCAGTAATCAGAGCAAAGGGTGGCTATTTTGAAGACTCTCAAATATAAAACATGTTTTTAGTTATTCCACAATTTTTTTGTTAAGTACATAACTGCACATGTGTTCATTCATAGTTTTGATGTCTTTAGTTAGAATCAACAATGTAAATAGTCCCAAAGGTTGTTGAAAGGATTACATTTGGGTCTCCGACAAGTTCTTCCACACCAAGTTCACGCAGTCATAACTTTAAGGGTTTGCTTATACACTCAGGCACAGTCATAGTGAAAGACATTGTTCCTAATAAATTAGAGGCTCCAAAATACAAGGCGCTTTGTTTTATACATATGTGAGGCTGAATAAAGATGTGAGTGTATGGTTTTTAAGTAATGCACTCAGCTAACCACAAATCCAGACATGAACTGAGGGATTTTTCCATAATTTATCATTCATTCACTCAGTATTTTTGTTCAAATGCTTTAGTTAGCTGTTGTGGTTGCATTTATCACTGATGCCAGTGATTTGGATGAAGTTTGATTAATGTTGATTAATGCTTGAAAAAGCATGTACACAACCATCCAATGGTACAATGACAGCATTTTTCACGTTCTGTTGATCCTTTGTAAGCTCAATCAACTTTCGATTTAGGTTAAAGATGTGAATTAGCACCTATTCATTACAAGCTCATGAACCCTAAATATGAGTTAATAAATTTACAGTCGACCTAGGAGACAAAAATATACTGACAGTGAAGATTTCATAAGACTTTTTTAACTTTTTTTAATCAGTTAGAAAAGACTGGTAAAATTATATAACAGTCATTCATTCATTATCTTCCGCTTAATCCTGTACTAAGGTCGCGGGGGAGGTGGGGGGGGGGTCCCCATGCCCAACCAGGGGAGAACATTTTGGGTGCTGGGCAAATACACCCAGGACAGGGCGCCAATCTATCGCTGGACACACACTCACAGACACACACAAAAACACACTATATGGGGCAAATTACGGCAGTCAACTTCCCTTAACTCCATGTTTTTGGACTGTGGATGGAAATCAGATAACGGGCACACGGGGAGAACATTGGGATTTGAACTGGGTTTTTTTCAGGTTCTCTGGTTTCCTCCCAAAGCCCAAAAACATTGGTTCAGGCTAAATTGCCTGTGCTAAAATTGTCCATACCAATTGTCCACTATGGCAGTTGTAGCTTAGTAGTTAGGGTGTTGGGCTATCAATCTGAAGGTTGTGGGTTCAAATCACAGGTCCTCTGAAGTTACCACTGTGGGTCATTGAGAAAGGCCCTTAACCCTAATTGCTTCAGGGCTCTTACATTTAATCCCTCTTTCCTAAATACACTTCAACTCGTTCACTGCGCTCTAGTAATTAATGTCGTCTGGTGATTCAAACTCACCATGGTGCTAATTCTCACTCCATATTGTTCACCACTTCTTCATGGTGGAACAATCTTTACCACACTGTCCGTAAAGCTGTCACACAGCATTTTTAAGAAACTTTTCAAAACACCACAAGACCTGCCACAAAATATTGTGTTGTTTAAATCAGCGCATACCTAGCAGCCACTCTTTGATAGCCGAATTTCCAGTTTTAAACCTTGGTGTGAACAGTCTCCCTATTATTGTGTTGTGAAGGACCTCCGGTGTCCAGGGTCATAACTTTACCCAAGAGAAGGACTTTATTATAAATTGGTATGTCATTTATAAAACAGCCTTTTCATATCCCATCAGTGACCTCACACACATTTAGGTGAATCACCACAAACCCAAATCCCAGCAGGTTTATATTTGCAGAGTGCTGACTGAGGGGGCAGCGCCAGGTTAATGCCCATGATGCGGGAATATGCTGTTTAACAGTCTACATAAATGTGATGGTCAGGTGTGTACTGGTTTCTTAAACACGTCAGTATTTGATTCAGTTTGAATCATTTGTTTATGGCTGTGATTCACTTAGAGTACCACACTGCACACACTAACACACACACACATAATGAGGAAAGTAATGTCTGATGCTACAAGAATCTAGACACATTACACAATACTACTTAATTGTGTGTGTGTGTGTGGGGGGGGGGGGCATGTGTGTTTAAGTAAACAGCCACACCCTATTCTATGGCTAAGAAGAAACAGAAGCAGGAATGTGAGAGTGAGCTATAAAAAGCTTGTGAGATGAGAGAGAGTGTGGAATGAAACATTCTCCATCTGATTTACAGATGTTTTGCACACACACACCAACTCTCTCCTTTTCTCTCTCTTTCACACATACTCTCTTAAGGACATCTCTTGAAAAATGCAAGATAATGAATGAATGGGACGATAGCATAGTGGTGAGTACGTTTGCCTATGGGGATCCAGGTTCGAATCCCAATCTGCGTGCAGTTTTAATTTTCTCCCTGTGTCCACTTGGATTTCCAGTCCAAGATCAATTGCCAGATCTAAGTGTCTCTCTATGCACTGTGTGTAAGTGAGTGTAAGCCTGGTGATAGATTGGCATCCTGTCCTGGATGTATCTGCCCAGTGCCTGAAATATTCTCCCCTTATGGGCACGGTGAACCCAAACCCCCCGGTCCCAAGTATAGGATTAAGATAATGAATGAATGATTCCTTGAGTACTAAGCGACTAAGAGTCAAACTGGAACAAAACAACAAGTCTATTGCTTTAAAGTTTATTTAAAGATTTATTAAATTGTACGTAAAGGTACCTTATACAGCTATTTTTACTTGGTGACCGTTAGATACCTGCATATTTTTGGCCATTAAGTGTGTTTTTTCACAAATGCAGCATGATGACGCCCATTGAGGTTCTGGTTCTATAAATAAGCAGGAGCAGAACTTGGGCTCAGCCAGTCAGAATGAGCTGAGCTGAAGGGCTGGCGTCGGATCTGCCTGATTGTTTCTGAGAAGAATCAGAGCAGATAATCGTAACCTCGCAGCCCTGCTGATGCTAATGCGAATCGCTGACCCTACCGCCGCACAGCCTAGCGAGTATGCTAGAAGAGGAAACAGAATTACAGCCCTAACAACGTTGGGTGTCACTAACCAACTCCATGCTGAAGAGTTGAAACAGTGACATTGCCATGACACCCATCATCCTCCATCATCCTCGCTCCCCGACGCAAATGTTTACCGTCCCCCATATCATCCATCACCACAGCTGAGTAACCGCAGCCTCTCGGTCTGACGCAAATCTACTATTTAACTCGTCACATATTTACTGATAAGAGCCGAATGTTCTGGCTTAAAAAACAAAAATAGCAATAAAACTAAGGAATTGGGTTGCAGATGACCTGCTTGGAAACAGGCAACCAGAGAACCAGGGGACAGAATAATAACACCACAGTCCATTCACATTGATTTGTTGGAATTTATTTTGGGAGAAGTCCCGAAAATAAATCACCGGATCTTGCTGAACAGCATTTTCACGTTATTTATATACATACTTACATTAATGAATTATGAACATTGTGGTTACTGTGATGGGGGCTAGATGAATTTTGCTAGATGATTCTTAAAGAGGGTGACACAGTGATGTAGCATGATCTCCTCTCAGTCCTGGGGATCCAGTTTGGAATCCGACCTGAGTGGAGTGTCCATGTTCTTCCCGTGTCCGCGTGGGTTTTCTCTGGGTTCTCTGGTTTTCTCCCACAGTCCAAAAACACAGATTTAAGGTGAATTGGCTGCCCTGAGTGTATCTACCCAATGCCCGCAATGTTCTACCCAGAATGGGCATGGGAAACCCTTCCATGACCGTATTTCCAAGTATAGGATTAAGCAGAAAATAATGAGATGAGATGATTCTTCAAGCACCGCTTACTTACCTCTGGGGTGTGGTTGAAGGTGTGCTATTAGCTCTGGAGGTTTTTGGTGTCTCCATCATCACCTTCTATCCTGCTCTGCTGCATAGCTGGAAGAACTACTCCCACTGAAGAACACACACATTTGAAAAGAATCATATAAGCAATTGTCATAAGCAGCATGGTAGTGCTGTCCCATGTCTTTCCTGTGTGCATAGTAAAGTTTCTTTCTATTAATAAAGTGATAAACTGATGTATTGTGCTTACTGTGCTTACATGGAGTTACACACTGGTGAAGTGACCAAACATACTCGGCACAGTGAGCGGCCTTGTAAATAGCGCCCAGGAAGCAATTAGTGTTAGGGGCCTTGGGAACTTTACCCATAGAACTTACGTAAATGGGACCGGGATTCTAATTGTGAACTTTCAGTTCACAAGGCTGGTTACTTAACCACAAGCCATCCTCTGCCCTCATTGTTTAAAAACTCGTAAACTCTGAAGATACTAAGTGTCCCCTAGCTGTAAGGGTGTTTCTTTGTGTGTCTACCCAGTGATGAACTAGAGACCATTGGTTTAATGAGCATCCCCTGTGGCCTCAATTTACATTTATGGCTGACTTATCACAAATTTAATTTCAATATTTTCCTGCTGATGTTTCAATATCTGTCAAAGTATCTGTTGCCATGATAAAATACTAAGATTTATTTTGTGCAATCCATAGACTGCAAATGGATGTGGGCTCCCCGATAGCAAAATTATTCTGGCCCAGATCTGGCCCACATTCCCCATGTTCATCTTGCCCACTTGCCGCATTTAATGATGGCACAAGGTTGCAAGGTGTGGCCCGCATATGACTCTGATTAGGGCCACGTGTCAGCCAAAGAACTTTTCACTGCCCTGCCTTTTCCAGATGTGAGCTAGATCTGTTTCGGGAACATGTGGTCTGCATGTTTTTAGTTTGTGGACCACCCTTGGTTCACATGTAGTTTGCCAGTGCCTTCAGTGGGCCAGCAGTGCCACAGCTCAGCCAGATGTGGCCCACATCCGTATGGGCAACCATTGATTGAGCTCCAGCAATTCAAATAAAAACCTAATTTATGTGGCCCACATGTCCCAAAACATATTTGGCCCATGTTTAGCAGACATTTAGCACTGCTACATTTAATCATGCATCAATCATTTTGACTTGCATGCGATTATATGTACGGTCATAATTACCACTTTTGCACCATGTGTAATTGCATAATAAGGCTGCCGTGATTGGACGGCATAGTCGACGTCAATATTTTTAGATGATGTGTTGTTTTTTTTTATGTTTAATATTTATGAGTGTTCCATTTTGATTCCTAAAATGTGTCCATTTAAAGAAATGTGCGTGATGTCACTGAGTCGCCATTCATTGGTCAGCACTTTAAAAAAAAAATTAAACAAAGCCAAAGATGAGGAAAGAGCTCACAAAAGTTTTTAAAGATCTAGAGCATTTCAAGTACAGAGATATTTTAAACTGGCTGAAGACATAAAGGCAATTATCTGGTATCATTGTAGCACCAGCGTAATGCACGCACACCTTAACTGCAGGCGCTGTTTAAAGCTACCATGAGTACTGTATAGTGTGTGTTTGTGTGTGGCTGTGTGAGTGTGTGATAGATTGGCACGCTGTCCTGGGTGTATCTGCCCAGTGACTAAAACATTCTTCCCTGGTTGGGCATGGGGTACCCCACTGCGACCCAGGTAGAGAATTAAGCGGAAGAGAATAGAGGGATAAATGAATGTCATATACACAACAAATATACAGTAGTTTTGATAAATTACACTTAAATAAATTGCACGTCGTTTAATATGGAGAACTTAAATAAAGGGTTTATTCAAAATGTGGATTTATTTGCAAGTCACATGACAGTTTGAATGAGCCCTCTTTTTCGTTTGGTTACTATGCTGGAGAGTAAAGTCTTTCAAAGTCTTGCATGTTGTCAAAATAAAATGAACTCGTGTTTATCAGATCTTTGGAAGAAAATGAATTATTAAAATAGAATCAATAGAAAAATATCATTAGTGTCAGCCCTATTGCACAATATTTGCACTTTGCACAATACTGACATTATTGTAGTTGGTTATAGCTGCAAAATTCTACTATTTGCTCTTCTGGTTGATGCTAATGCCATTTTGTTGTGGTGTACTTGTACAGAGCAATAACAATACAGTTGAATGAATCAATCAATATCAGTAAGTCATAAGTGGCCCACTTATTCTCTCACTACTTTTCTATTTTTTTTTTACTTGATACAACCTCCTCCTCGACCAGGACGAACTTAAGAGAAAACAGGACATTAAACGGCTTCTATCATAATAGAACATTAGATCAAATTACTGTATTTTTAAATATGAAAAGGATTTAATAAAAAGCAACCGGTTCTGATGGAGGCAAGATATGAATCTGATATTGAGCAGTGCTGAAGAATTGCTGAAGCATGTAAATGATGTCGAAAATACCCTAAACTGTGGTTTGCCAAACCCAGAAATGTTTCCTATATCCCAAATAAAACCACAAAGAAAAACAGCCTTCACTGTTCACTCGTGTTCTGCCAACAACAACAATGACGAGAAGCGATCAGCACAAAGTCCTTCCCGTTTTTAAATCATACACATTAAATCGACCTCATCCACATGACGCCTTTGACCCTACCCCGCTTTTAATATCTAGAACTGTTAGTGGTTAATTTAAAGTAAAAGATGAAGATAATAATTATGTTCTAAGTCACATCTTTTTGTATTTTCAAACAGATTTGCAGGATACGTACTGATTCTCACCTCCATCTCCCATGCATGAGAACCGGATAGTAAAACCTGTTAAACTCATTATCATGTGGGTGACTTCTTCATTCCTACAGTTTCATATGGACTTCAGACTCAGCTGTAATAACTCAGCCTTGGCATCTTCTGGACTAAAGAAACCCAAACCACCAGCACAAACAGTGCTGCCGAGAAAAGTGCAGTAACCGGTTTTATTGAGCTGTACTGAAATAACCTTTAATGCTGAACATCTCTTACACGTTAAGTGTTCCTCAGAATTTCATGAGAATCCAGAGTCCAACACATTCTTCAGATAAACGCCACCATGTCCCAATTTAATCTCATCTCATACCCTGGTGACACCAATTTATATTGTACAAACTGACAGAGCCAAATTTTCTGATGGCCAAGGTTTGTTGGCACTTGATTCTCACATCCAATACCACAAAAATTACTTGAAGGTCTCCCATTGACCTTCAAGGCTTTTAAAACCGCTTTGTTTAGTTCCAACACAGCATTTTGATTCTGTCTGTGGAAACACTGACCGCAATGCTCTTCTAACTAGTGTATCCATGTGCTAGCAAAAAAAAAATTGACTATTTTGAGCTTCACAAAGTGACTAAAAATCAGCTAAATTTGGTGGCAAGCAAGTATATGCAAGGGTTTGTGAAGTATACACTATGCCAACCATACATCCGTGGTTCTGCACCCCTCCAAATCTCATAAGGAATTATGCTTAACAAAACAAGGTGATTAGCGCAATGCTAGAAAGAGTCCACACCTCCCTGGCTACCTATAATGAAAGGCTCTAATAAACCTGCTACACTGTAAATTAAACAAATAAAGGTGCAAAATTCTTTTAAACTGTGACAGTCAATGCTATCATTTCACCCAGCTTACCATTAGCGGAGAGTGTGGTGCTAAAATACTGACAGTCTATGGAGCCCTCTTGAAAGAGTACTCTGCAGTTTCTTCTTCTTCTAATTATACTGTGTTTAATTAATTAATTAATTAATTCTACCTGCTACACAATTGCAATGTTTTCTTATGAAACATCACCAGTTCCTCATCTTCAACTATTCTACAATGACAAATTCAAAGTGCATTTTTCATATCACAGAGATCATTTACAAACTTTTAATGACTGAATGATATAAAACATAATGCCCTAAATTACTGAATTAGGCAGCTGTATTGAGGGCATGTCAGTGTGTCTTTGCTAAAATACACCTTGCGTGGCACAAAATTCATAATACAATTTTATAAATTATTTGTGGGTGTGTTTTGGGCATAACATTTGCGCACTCCAATTATAGGGAGTGGTAGCTCAGGGGTTAGGGTGTTGGACTATCAATCAGAAGATTGGGGGTTCAAATCCCAGGTCCACTAAAGTTACCAATGTGGGTCCTTGAGCAA